>JAINUT010001250.1:0-149610 GCA_020205555.1 Panax stipuleanatus | reverse complement strand
GGAGTCCTATAACTTCGTTCTAAGTTTGATTAGCATCAAAAGAAGCAATCCCATGACTATCCGTTAAAAACGATGTACATCTCACAATCTTCATTTAAAGACCTTCTTATTGTTTCATTGGTTCTCTAAAATTGTGAAAGAAGGAGGTGATTAGGAGTCTTATTACTTCGTTCTAATGTGATTAGCATCAAAAAGAGCAATCCCATGACTATCGCGTTAAAAACGATGTGTACATCTCACACAAGTCTTGATTTAGGAAGACCTTCTTATTTTCATTGGTTCTCTCAAATTGTCAAAGAAAGAGGTGATTATGAGTCCTATGAATTCGTTCTAGTTGATTATCAAAAGGAGCAGCAATCCTATCACTAGTGCCTTCAAAAGATCCGTACATCTCACACAAGTCTTCATTTAGGGAGACCTTCTTAATGTTTCATTAGTTCTCTAAATTGTCAAAATAGTTGATTATGAGTCCTATACTTCGTTCTAGTTGAAATTAGATCAAAAGGAGCAATCCATCACTATCGCATTCAAAACGATGCGTAGATCTCACACAGTCTTCATTTAGGGACCTTCATATTGTTCGTTGGTTGTTTCAAATTTACAAAGAAATAGGTGATTAAGAGTTGTATTACTTCGTTCTAGTTTGATTTGTCAAAACGAGAAACCCATGACTATCGCGTTCAAAACCACGCGTTCATATCACACAATTCTTCATTTAGGGATACCTTCTTATTGTTTCATTGGTGCACTAAAATTGTCAAAAAGAGGTGATTAGGAGTCCTATAACTTCGTTCTAAGTTTGATTAGCATCAAAAGAGCAATCCCATGACTATCGCGTTAAAAACGATGCGTACATCTCACACAAGTCTTCATTTAAGGAGGCCTTCTTATTGTTTCATTGGTTCTCTAAAATTATGAAAGAAGGAGGTGATTAGGAGTCTTATTACTTCGTTCTAATTGATTAGCATCAAAAGGAGCAATCCATGACTATCGCGTTAAAACGATGTGTACATCTCACACAATGTCTTGATTTAGGGAGACATTCTTATTGTTTTATGGTTCTCTCAAATTGTCAAAGAAAGAGGTGATTAGGAGTCCTATGAATTCGTTCCTAGTTTGATTAGCCTCAAAAGGAGCAGCAATCCTACTAGTGCCTTCAAAACGATCCGTACATCTCACACAAGTCTTTATTTAGGGAGACCTTCTTAATGTTTCATTAGTTCTCTCAAATTGTCAAAATATAGTTGATTAATGAGTCCTATTACTTCGTTCTAGTTGAAATTAGCATCAAAGGAGCAATCCCATCACTATCGCATTCAAAACGATGCATAATCTCACACATGTCTTCATTTAGGGAGACCTTCATATTGTTTCATTGGTTGTTTCAAATTTACAAAGAAAGAGGTGATTAAGAGTTGTATTACTTCGTTCTAGTTTGATTAGCGTCATAACGAGAAACCCATGACTATCGCGTTCAAAACCATGCGTTCATATCACACAATTCTTCATTTAGGGATACCTTCTTATTGTTTCATTGGTGCACTAAAATTGTCAAAGAAAGATGTGATTAGGAGTCCTATAACTTCGTTCTAAGTTTTATTAGCATCAAAAGGATCAATCCCATGACTATCGCGTTAAAAACGATGCGTACATCTCACACAAGTCTTCATTTAAGGAGACCTTCTTATTGTTTCATTGGTTCTCTAAAATTGTGAAAGAAGGAGGTGATTAGGAGTCTTATTACTTCGTTCTAATGTGATTAGCATCAAAATGAGCAATCTCATGACTATCGCGTTAAAAACGATGTGTACATCTCACACAAGTCTTGATTTAGGAAGACCTTCTTATTGTTTCATTGGTTCTCTCAAATTGTCAAAGAAAGAGGTGATTATGAGTCCTATGAATTCGTTCTAGTTTGATTAGCATCAAAAGGAGCAGCAATCCTATCACTAGTGCCTTCAAAACGATCCGTACATCTCACACAAGTCTTCATTTAGGGAGACCTTCTTAATGTTTCATTAGTTCTCTCAAATTGTCAAAATATAGTTGATTATGAGTCCTCTTACTTCGTTCTAGTTGAAATTAGCATCAAAGGGAGCAATCTCATCGCTATCGCATTCAAAACGATGCGTAGATCTCACACATGTCTTCATTTAGGGAGACCTTCATATTGTTTCGTTGGTTGTTTCAAATTTACAAAGAAATAGGTGATTAAGAGTTGTATTACTTCGTTCTAGTTTGATTAGCGTCAAAATGAGAAACCCATGACAATTGCGTTCAAAACCATGCGTACTATCACACAATTCTTCATTTAGATACATTCTTATTGTTTCATTGGTGCACTAAAATTGTCAAAGAAAGAGGTGATTAGGAGTCCTATAACTTCGTTCTAAGTTTGATTAGCATCAAAAGGAGCAATCCCATGACTATCGCGATAAAAACGATGCGTACATCTCACACAAGTCTTCATTTAAGGAGACCTTCTTATTGTTTCATTGGTTCTCTAAAATTGTGAAAGAAGGAGGTGATTAGGAGTCTTATTACTTCATTCTAATGTGATTAGCATCAAAAGCAGTAATCTCATGACTATCGCGTTAAAAACGATGTGTACATCTCACGCAAGTCTTGATTTAGGAAGACCTTCTTATTGTTTCATTGGTTCTCTCAAATTATCAAAGAAAGAGGTGATTATGAGTCCTATGAATTCGTTCTAGTTCGATTAGCCTCAAAAGGAGCAGCAATCCTATCATTAGTGCCTTCAAAAGGATCCGTACATCTCACACAAGTCTTCATTTAGGGAGACCTTCTTAATGTTTCATTAGTTCTCTCAAATTGTCAAAATATAGGTGATTATGAGTCCTATTACTTCCTTCTAGTTGAAATTAGAATCAAAAGGAGCAATCACATCACTATCGCGTTCAAAACGATGCGTAGATCTCACACAGGTCTTCATTTAGGGATACCTTCATATTGTTCCATTGGTTGTATCAAATTTACAAAGAAAGAGGTGATTAAGAGTTGTATTACTTCGTTCTAGTTTGATTAGCATCAAAATGAGAAACCCATGACAATTGCGTTCAAAACCATGCGTACTATCACACAATTCTTCATTTAGATACCTTCTTATTGTTTCATTGGTGCACTAAGATTGTCAAAGAAAGAGGTGATTAGGAGTCCTATAACTTCGTTCTAAGTTTGATTGGCATCAAAAAGAGCAATTCCATGACTATCGCGTTAAAAACGATGTGTACATCTCACACAAGTCTTGATTTAGGGAGACCTTCTTATTTTTTTATTGGTTCTCTCAAATTGTTAAAGAAAGAGGTGATTATGAGTCCTATGAATTCGTTCCAGTTTGATTAGCCTCAAAAGGAGCAGCAATCCTACTAGTGCCTTCAAAACGATCCGTACATCTCACACAAGTCTTCATTTAGGAAGACATTCTTAATGTTTCATTAGTTCTCTCAAATTGTCAAAATATAGTTGATTAAGAGTCCTATTACTTCGTTATAGTTGAAATTAGCATCAAAAGGAGGAATCCCATCACTATCGCATTCAAAACGATGCATAGATCTCACACAGGTCTTCATTTAGGAAGACCTTCATATTGTTTCATTGGTTGTTTCAAATTTACAAAGAAAGGGGTGATTAAAAGTTGTATTACTTCGTTCTAGTTTGATTAGCGTCATAACGAGAAACCCATGACTATCGCGTTCAAAACCATGCGTTCATATCACACAATTCTTCATTTGGGAATCCTTCTTATTGTTTCATTGGTGCACTAAAATTGTCAAAGAAAGATGTGATTAGGAGTCCTATAACTTCGTTCTAAGTTTTATTAGCATCAAAAGGATCAATCCCATGACTATCGCGTTAAAAACGATGCGTACATCTCACACAAGTCTTCATTTAAGGAGACCTTCTTATTGTTTCATTGGTTCTCTAAAATTGTGAAAGAAGGAGGTGATTAGGAGTCTTATTACTTCGTTCTAATGTGATTAGCATCAAAAAGAGCAATCCCATGACTATCGCGTTAAAAACGATGTGTACATCTCACACAAGTCTTGATTTAGGAAGACCTTCTTATTGTTTCATTGGTTCTCTCAAATTGTCAAAGAAAGAGGTGATTATGAGTCCTATTAATTCGTTCTAGTTTGATTAGCATCAAAAGGAGCAGCAATCCTATCACTAGTGCCTTCAAAACGATCCGTACATCTCACACAAGTCTTCATTTAGGGAGACCTTCTTAATGTTTCATTAGTTCTCTCAAATTGTCAAAATATAGTTGATTATGAGTCCTTTTACTTCGTTCTAGTTGAAATTAGCATCAAAAGGAGCAATCTCATCGCTATCGCATTCAAAACGATGCGTAGATCTCACACATGTCTTCATTTAGGGAGACCTTCATATTGTTTCGTTGGTTGTTTCAAATTTACAAAGAAATAGGTGATTAAGAGTTGTATTACTTCGTTCTAGTTTGATTAGCGTCAAAATGAGAAACCCATGACAATTGCGTTCAAAACCATGCGTACTATCACACAATTCTTCATTTAGATACCTTCTTATTGTTTCATTGGTGCACTAAAATTGTCAAAGAAAGAGGTGATTAGGAATCCTATAACTTCGTTCTAAGTTTGATTAGCATCAAAAGGAGCAATCCCATGACTATCGCGATAAAAACGATGCGTACATCTCACACAAGTCTTCATTTAAGGAGACCTTCTTATTGTTTCATTGGTTCTCTAAAATTGTGAAAGAAGGAGGTGATTAGGAGTCTTATTACTTCATTCTAATGTGATTAGCATCAAAAGGAGTAATCTCATGACTATCGCGTTAAAAACGATGTGTACATCTCACGCAAGTCTTGATTTAGGAAGACCTTCTTATTGTTTCATTGGTTCTCTCAAATTGTCAATGAAAGAGGTGATTATGAGTCCTATGAATTCAGTCTAGTTCGATTAGCCTCCAAAGGAGCAGCAATCCTATCACTAGTGCCTTCAAAACGATCCGTACATCTCACACAAGTCTTCATTTAGGGAGACCTTCTTAATGTTTCATTAGTTCTCTCAAATTGTCAAAATATAGTTGATTATGAGTCCTATTACTTCGTTCTGGTTGAAATTAGCATCAAAGGGAGCAATCCCTTCACTATCGCATTCAAAACGATGCATAGATCTCACACAGGTCTTCATTTAGGGAGACCTTCATATTGTTTCGTTGGTTGTTTCAAATTTACAAAGAAAGAGGTGATTAAGAGTTGTATTACTTCGTTCTAGTTTGATTAGCGCCAAAACGAGAAACACATCACTATCGCGTTCTAAACCATGCGTTTATATCACACAATTCTTCATTTAGGGATACCTTCTTATTGTTTCATTGGTGCACTAAAATTATCAAACAAGGAGGTGATTAGGAGTCCTATAACTTCGTTCTAAGTTTGATTAGCATCAAAAGGAGCAATCCCATGACTATCGCATTAAAAACGATGCGTACATCTCAGACAAGTCTTCATTTAAGGAGGCCTTCTTATTGTTTCATTGGTTCTCTAAAATTGTGAAAGAAGGAGGTGATTGGGAGTCTTATTACTTCGTTCTAATGTGATTAGCATCAAAAGGAGCAATCCCATGACTATCGCGTTAAAAACGATGTGTACATCTCACACAAGTCTTAATTTAGGAAGACCTTCTTATTGTTTCATTGGTTCTCTCAAATCGTCAAAGAAAGAAGTGATTATGAGTCCTATGAATTCGTTCTAGTTGGATTAGCATCAAAAGGAGCAGCAATCCTATCACTAGTGCCTTCAAAACGATCCGTACATCTCACACAAGTCTTCATTTAGGGAGACCTTCTTAATGTTTCATTAGTTCTCTCAAATTGTCAAAATATAGTTGATTATGAGTCCTCTTACTTCGTTCTAGTTGAAATTAGCATCAAAAGGAGCAATCTCATTGCTATCGCATTCAAAACGATGCGTAGATCTCACACATGTCTTCATTTAGGGAGACCTTCATATTGTTTCGTTGGTTGTTTGAAATTGACAAAGAAATAGGTGATTAAGAGTTGTATTACTTCGTTCTAGTTTGATTAGTGTCAAAACGAGAAACTCATGACTATCGCGTTCAAAACCACGCGTTCATATCACACAATTCTTCATTTAGGGATACCTTCTTATTGTTTCATTGGTGCACTAAAATTGTCAAACAAAGAGGTGATTAGGAGTCCTATAACTTCGTTCTAAGTTTGATTAGCATCAAAAGAAGCAATCCCATGACTATCCCGTTAAAAACGATATGTACATCTCACACAAGTCTTCATTTAAAGAGACCTTCTTATTGTTTCATTGGTTCTCTAAAATTGTGAAAGAAGTAGGTGATTAGGAGTCTTATTACTTTGTTCTAATGTGATTAGCATCAAAAAGAGCAATCCCATGATTATCGCGTGAAAAACGATGTGTACATCTCACACAAGTCTTGATTTAGGAAGACCTTCTTATCATTTCATTGGTTCTCTCAAATTGTCAAAGAAAGAGGTGATTATGAGTCCTATGAATTCGTTCTAGTTCGATTAACCTCAAAAGGAGCAGCAATCCTATCACTAGTGCCTTCAAAACGATCCGTACATCTCACACAAGTCTTCATTTAGGGAGACCTTCTTAATGTTTCATTAGTTCTCTCAAATTGTCAAAATATAGTTGATTATGAGTCCTATTACTTCGTTCTAGTTGAAATTAGCATCAAAAGGAGCAATCTCATCGCTATCGCATTCAAAACGATGCGTAGATCTCACACATGTCTTCATTTAGGGAGACCTTCATATTGTTTCATTGGTTGTTTCAAATTTACAAAGAAATAGGTGATTAAGAGTTGTATTACTTCGTTCTAGTTTGATTAGCGTCAAAACGAGAAACCCATGACATATCGCGTTCAAAACCATGCGTACTATCACACAATTCTTCATTTAGGATACCTTCTTATTGTTTCATTGGATGCACTAAAATTGTCAAAGAAAGAGGTGATTAGGAGTCCTATAACTTCGTTCTAAGTTTGATTAGCATCAAAAGGAGCAATCCCATGACTATCGCGTTAAAAACGATGCGTACATCTCACACAAGTCTTCATTTAAGGAGGCCTTCTTATTGTTTCATTGGTTCTCTAAAATTATGAAAGAAGGAGGTAATTAGGAGTCTTATTACTTCGTTCTAATTTCATTGGCATCAAAAGGAGCAATTCCATGACTATCGCGTTAAAAACGATGTGTACATCTCACACAAGTCTTGATTTAGGGAGACCTTCTTATTGTTTTATTGGTTCTCTCAAATTGTTAAAGAAAGAGGTAATTATGAGTCCTATGAATTCGTTCCAGTTTGATTAGCCTCAAAAGGAGCAGCAATCCTACTAGTGCCTTCAAAACGATCCGTACATCTCACACAAGTCTTCTTTTAGGGAGACCTTCTTAATGTTTCATTAGTTCTCTCAAATTGTCAAAATATAGTTGATGAAGAGTCTTATTACTTCGTTCTAGTTGAAATTAGCATCAAAAGAAGCAATCCCATCACTATCGCATTCAAAACGATGCATAAATCTCCCACAGGTCTTCATTTAGGGAGACCTTCATATTGTTTCATTGGTTGTTTCAAATTTACAAAGAAAGGGGTGATTAAGAGTTGTATTACTTCGTTCTAGTTTGATTAGCGTCATAACGAGAAACCCATGACTATCGCGTTCAAAACCGTGCGTTCATATCACACAATTCTTCATTTTGGGAATCCTTCTTATTGTTTCATTGGTGCACTAAAATTGTCAAAGAAAGATGTGATTAGGAGTCCTATAACTTCGTTCTAAGTTTTATTAGCATCAAAAGGAGCAATCCCATGACTATCGTGTTAAAAACAATGCGTACATCTCACACAAGTCTTCATTTAAGGAGACCTTCTTATTGTTTCATTGGTTCTCTAAAATTGTGAAAGAAGGAGGTGATTAGGAGTCTTATTACTTCGTTCTAATGTGATTAGCATCAAAAGAGCAATCCATGACTATCGCGTTAAAAACGATGTGTACATCTCACACAAGTCTTGATTTAGGAAGACCTTCTTATTGTTTCATTGGTTCTCTCAAATTGTCAAAGGAAGATGTGATTATGAGTCCTATGAATTCGTTTTAGTTCGATTAGCCTCAAAAGGAGCAGCAATCCTATCACTGGTGCCTTCAAAACTATCCGTACATCTCACACAAGTCTTCAATTAGGGAGACCTTCTTAATGTTCATTAGTTCTCTCAAATTATCAAAATATAGGTGATTATGAGTCCTATTACTTCGTTCTAGTTGAAATTAGAATCAAAAGGAGCAATCACATCACTATCGCGTTCAAAACCATGCGTACTATCACACAATTCTTCATTTAGATACCTTCTTATTTATTCATTGGTGCACTAAAATTGTTAAAGTAAGAGGTGATTAGGAGTCCTATAACTTCGTTCTAAGTTTGATTAGCATCAAAAGGAGCAATCCCATGACTATCGCGATAAAAACGATGCGTACATCTCACACGAGTCTTCATTTAAGGAGGCCTTCTTATTGTTTCATTGGTTCTCTAAAATTATGAAAGAAGGAGGTGATTAGGAGTCTTATTACTTCGTTCTAATGTGATTAGCATCAAAAAGAGCAATCTCATGACTATCGCGTTAAAAACGATGTGTACATCTCACACAAGTCTTGATTTAGGAAGACCTTCTTATTGTTTCATTGGTTCTCTCAAATTGTCAAAGAAAGAGGTGATTATGAGTCCTATGAATTCGTTCTAGTTTGATTAGCCTCAAAAGGAGCAGCAATCCTATCACTAGTGCCTTCAAAACGATCCGTACATCTCACACAAGTCTTCATTTAGGGAGACCTTCTTAATGTTTCATTAGTTCTCTCAAATTGTCAAAATATAGTTGATTATGAGTCCTTATTACTTCGTTCTAGTTGAAATTAGCATCAAAAGGAGCAATCCCATCACTATCGCATTCAAAACGATGCAGTAGATCTCACACAGGTCTTCATTTAGGGAGACCTTCATATTGTTTCATTGGTTGTTTCAAATTTACAAAGAAAGAGGTGATTAAGAGTTGTATTACTTCGTTCTAGTTTGATTAGCGTCATAACGAGAAACCCATGACTATCGCGTTCAAAACCATGCGTTCATATCACACAATTCTTCATTTGGGATACCTTCTTATTGTTTCATTGGTGCACTAAAATTGTCAAAGAAAGAGGTGATTAGGAGTCCTATAACTTCGTTCTAAGTTTGATTAGCATCAAAAGGATCAATCCCATGACTATCGCGTTAAAAACGATGCGTACATCTCACACAAGTCTTCATTTAAGGAGACCTTCTTATTGTTTCATTGGTTCTCTAAAATTGTGAAAGAAGGAGGTGATTAGGAGTCTTATTACTTCGTTCTAATGTGATTAGCATCAAAAAGAGCAATCTCATGACTATCGCGTTAAAAACGATGTGTACATCTCACACAAGTCTTGATTTAGGAAGACCTTCTTATTGTTTCATTGGTTCTCTCAAATTGTCAAAGAAAGAGGTGATTATGAGTCCTATGAATTCGTTCTAGTTCGATTAGCCTCAAAAGGAGCAGCAATCCTATCATTAGTGCCTTCAAAAGGATCCGTACATCTCACACAAGTCTTCATTTAGGGAGACCTTCTTAATGTTTCATTAGTTCTCTCAAATTGTCAAAATATAGGTGATTATGAGTCCTATTACTTCCTTCTAGTTGAAATTAGAATCAAAAGTAGCAATCACATCACTATCGCGTTCAAAACGATGCGTAGATCTCACACAGGTCTTCATTTAGGGATACCTTCATATTGTTCCATTGGTTGTATCAAATTTACAAAGAAAGAGGTGATTAAGAGTTGTATTACTTCGTTCTAGTTTGATTAGCATCAAAATGAGAAACCCATGACAATTGCGTTCAAAACCATGCGTACTATCACACAATTCTTCATTTAGATACCTTCTTATTTTTTCATTGGTGCACTAAGATTGTCAAAGAAAGAGGTGATTAGGAGTCCTATAACTTCGTTCTAAGTTTGATTGGCATCAAAAAGAGCAATTCCATGACTATCGCGTTAAAAACGATGTGTACATCTCACACAAGTCTTGATTTAGGGAGACCTTCTTATTTTTTTATTGGTTCTCTCAAATTGTTAAAGAAAGAGGTGATTATGAGTCCTATGAATTCGTTCCAATTTGATTAGCCTCAAAAGGAGCAGCAATCCTACTAGTGCCTTCAAAACGATCCGTACATCTCACACAAGTCTTCATTTAGGAAGACATTCTTAATGTTTCATTAGTTCTCTCAAATTGTCAAAATATAGTTGATTAAGAGTCCTATTACTTCGTTATAGTTGAAATTAGCATCAAAAGGAGGAATCCCATCACTATCGCATTCAAAATGATGCATAGATCTCACACAGGTCTTCATTATGGGAGACCTTCATATTGTTTCATTGGTTGTTTCAAATTTACAAAGAAATGGGTGATTAAAAGTTGTATTACTTCGTTCTAGTTTGATTAGCGTCATAACGAGAAACCCATGACTATCGCGTTCAAAACCATGCGTTCATATCACACAATTCTTCATTTTGGGAATCCTTCTTATTGTTTCATTGGTGCACTAAAATTGTCAAAGAAAGATGTGATTAGGAGTCCTATAACTTCGTTCTAAGTTTTATTAGCATCAAAAGGATCAATCCCATGACTATCGCGTTAAAAACGATGCGTACATCTCACACAAGTCTTCATTTAAGGAGACCTTCTTATTGTTTCATTGGTTCTCTAAAATTGTGAAAGAAGGAGGTGATTAGGAGTCTTATTACTTCGTTCTAATGTGATTAGCATCAAAAAGAGCAATCCCATGACTATCGCGTTAAAAACGATGTGTACATCTCACACAAGTCTTGATTTAGGAAGACCTTCTTATTGTTTCATTGGTTCTCTCAAATTGTCAAAGAAAGAGGTGATTATGAGTCCTATTAATTCGTTCTAGTTTGATTAGCATCAAAAGGAGCAGCAATCCTATCACTAGTGCCTTCAAAACGATCCGTACATCTCACACAAGTCTTCATTTAGGGAGACCTTCTTAATGTTTCATTAGTTCTCTCAAATTGTCAAAATATAGTTGATTATGAGTCCTTTTACTTCGTTCTAGTTGAAATTAGCATCAAAAGGAGCAATCTCATCACTATCGCATTCAAAACGATGCGTAGATCTCACACATGTCTTCATTTAGGGAGACCTTCATATTGTTTCGTTGGTTGTTTCAAATTTACAAAGAAATAGGTGATTAAGAGTTGTATTACTTCGTTCTAGTTTGATTAGCGTCAAAATGAGAAACCCATGACAATTGCGTTCAAAACCATGCGTACTATCACACAATTCTTCATTTAGATACCTTCTTATTGTTTCATTGGTGCACTAAAATTGTCAAAGAAAGAGGTGATTAGGAATCCTATAACTTTGTTCTAAGTTTGATTAGCATCAAAAGGAGCAATCCCATAACTATCGCGATAAAAACGATGCGTACATCTCACACAAGTCTTCATTTAAGGAGACCTTCTTATTGTTTCATTGGTTCTCTAAAATTGTGAAAGAAGGAGGTGATTAGGAGTCTTATTACTTCATTCTAATGTGATTAGCATCAAAAGGAGTAATCTCATGACTATCGCGTTAAAAACGATGTGTACATCTCACGCAAGTCTTGATTTAGGAAGACCTTCTTATTGTTTCATTGGTTCTCTCAAATTGTCAATGAAAGAGGTGATTATGAGTCCTATGAATTCAGTCTAGTTCGATTAGCCTCCAAAGGAGCAGCAATCCTATCACTAGTGCCTTCAAAACGATCCGTACATCTCACACAAGTCTTCATTTAGGGAGACCTTCTTAATGTTTCATTAGTTCTCTCAAATTGTCAAAATATAGTTGATTATGAGTCCTATTACTTCGTTCTGGTTGAAATTAGCATCAAAGGGAGCAATCCCTTCACTATCGCATTCAAAACGATGCATAGATCTCACACAGGTCTTCATTTAGGGAGACCTTCATATTGTTTCGTTGGTTGTTTCAAATTTACAAAGAAAGAGGTGATTAAGAGTTGTATTACTTCGTTCTAGTTTGATTAGCGCCAAAACGAGAAACACATCACTATCGCGTTCTAAACCATGCGTTTATATCACACAATTCTTCATTTAGGGATACCTTCTTATTGTTTCATTGGTGCACTAAAATTATCAAACAAGGAGGTGATTAGGAGTCCTATAACTTCGTTCTAAGTTTGATTAGCATCAAAAGGAGCAATCCCATGACTATCGCATTAAAAACGATGCGTACATCTCAGACAAGTCTTCATTTAAGGAGGCCTTCTTATTGTTTCATTGGTTCTCTAAAATTGTGAAAGAAGGAGGTGATTGGGAGTCTTATTACTTCGTTCTAATGTGATTAGCATCAAAAGGAGCAATCCCATGACTATCGCGTTAAAAACGATGTGTACATCTCACACAAGTCTTAATTTAGGAAGACCTTCTTATTGTTTCATTGGTTCTCTCAAATCGTCAAAGAAAGAGGTGATTATGAGTCCTATGAATTCGTTCTAGTTGGATTAGCATCAAAAGGAGCAGCAATCCTATCACTAGTGCCTTCAAAACGATCCGTACATCTCACACAAGTCTTCATTTAGGGAGACCTTCTTAATGTTTCATTAGTTCTCTCAAATTGTCAAAATATAGTTGATTATGAGTCCTCTTACTTCGTTCTAGTCGAAATTAGCATCAAAAGGAGCAATCTCATTGCTATCGCATTCAAAACGATGCGTAGATCTCACACATGTCTTCATTTAGGGAGACCTTCATATTGTTTCGTTGGTTGTTTGAAATTGACAAAGAAATAGGTGATTAAGAGTTGTATTACTTCGTTCTAGTTTGATTAGTGTCAAAACGAGAAACTCATGACTATCGCGTTCAAAACCACGCGTTCATATCACACAATTCTTCATTTAGGGATACCTTCTTATTGTTTCATTGGTGCACTAAAATTGTCAAACAAAGAGGTGATTAGGAGTCCTATAACTTCGTTCTAAGTTTGATTAGCATCAAAAGAAGCAATCCCATGACTATCCCGTTATAAACGATATGTACATCTCACACAAGTCTTCATTTAAAGAGACCTTCTTATTGTTTCATTGGTTCTCTAAAATTGTGAAAGAAGTAGGTGATTAGGAGTCTTATTACTTTGTTCTAATGTGATTAGCATCAAAAAGAGCAATCCCATGATTATCGCGTGAAAAACGATGTGTACATCTCACACAAGTCTTGATTTAGGAAGACCTTCTTATCATTTCATTGGTTCTCTCAAATTGTCAAAGAAAGAGGTGATTATGAGTCCTATGAATTCGTTCTAGTTCGATTAACCTCAAAAGGAGCAGCAATCCTATCACTAGTGCCTTCAAAAGGATCCGTACATCTCACACAAGTCTTCATTTAGGGAGACCTTCTTAATGTTTCATTAGTTTTCTAAAATTGTCAAAATATAGGTGATTATGAGTCCTATTACTTCCTTCTAGTTGAAATTAGAATCAAAAGGAGCAATCACATCACTATAGCGTTCAAAACGATGCGCAGATCTCACACAGGTCTTCATTTAGGGATACCTTCATATTGTTCCATTGTTGTTTCAAATTTACAAAGAAAGAGGTGATTAAGAGTTGTATTACTTCGTTCTAGTTTGATTTGCGTCATAACGAGAAACCCATGACTATCGCGTTCAAAACCATGCGTTCATATCACACAATTCTTCATTTAGGGAATCCTTGTTATTGTTTCATTGGAGCACTAAAATTGTCAAAGAAAGAGGTGATTAGGAGTCCTATAACTTCGTTCTAAGTTTTATTAGCATCAAAAAGAGCAATCCCACGACTATCGCGTTAAAAACGATGCGTACATCTCACACAAGTCTTCATTTAAGGAGGCCTTCTTATTGTTTCATTGGTTCTCTAAAATTATGAAAGAAGGAGGTAATTAGGAGTCTTATTACTTCGTTCTAATTTCATTGGCATCAAAAGGAGCAATTCCATGACTATCGCGTTAAAAACGATGTGTACATCTCACACAAGTCTTGATTTAGGGAGACCTTCTTATTGTTTTATTGGTTCTCTCAAATTGTTAAAGAAAGAGGTAATTATGAGTCCTATGAATTCGTTCCAGTTTGATTAGCCTCAAAAGGAGCAGCAATCCTACTAGTGCCTTCAAAACGATCCGTACATCTCACACAAGTCTTCTTTTAGGGAGACCTTCTTAATGTTTCATTAGTTCTCTCAAATTGTCAAAATATAGTTGATGAAGAGTCTTATTACTTCGTTCTAGTTGAAATTAGCATCAAAAGAAGCAATCCCATCACTATCGCATTCAAAACGATGCATAAATCTCCCACAGGTCTTCATTTAGGGAGACCTTCATATTGTTTCATTGGTTGTTTCAAATTTACAAAGAAAGGGGTGATTAAGAGTTGTATTACTTCGTTCTAGTTTGATTAGCGTCATAACGAGAAACCCATGACTATCGCGTTCAAAACCGTGCGTTCATATCACACAATTCTTCATTTTGGGAATCCTTCTTATTGTTTCATTGGTGCACTAAAATTGTCAAAGAAAGATGTGATTAGGAGTCCTATAACTTCGTTCTAAGTTTTATTAGCATCAAAAGGAGCAATCCCATGACTATCGTGTTAAAAACAATGCGTACATCTCACACAAGTCTTCATTTAAGGAGACCTTCTTATTGTTTCATTGGTTCTCTAAAATTGTGAAAGAAGGAGGTGATTAGGAGTCTTATTACTTCGTTCTAATGTGATTAGTATCAAAAAGAGCAATCCCATGACTATCGCGTTAAAAACGATGTGTACATCTCACACAAGTCTTGATTTAGGAAGACCTTCTTATTGTTTCATTGGTTCTCTCAAATTGTCAAAGGAAGATGTGATTATGAGTCCTATGAATTCGTTTTAGTTCGATTAGCCTCAAAAGGAGCAGCAATCCTATCACTGGTGCCTTCAAAACTATCCGTACATCTCACACAAGTCTTCAATTAGGGAGACCTTCTTAATGTTTCATTAGTTCTCTCAAATTATCAAAATATAGGTGATTATGAGTCCTATTACTTCGTTCTAGTTGAAATTAGAATCAAAAGGAGCAATCACATCACTATCGCGTTCAAAACCATGCGTACTATCACACAATTCTTCATTTAGATACCTTCTTATTTATTCATTGGTGCACTAAAATTGTTAAAGTAAGAGGTGATTAGGAGTCCTATAACTTCGTTCTAAGTTTGATTAGCATCAAAAGGAGCAATCCCATGACTATCGCGATAAAAACGATGCGTACATCTCACACGAGTCTTCATTTAAGGAGGCCTTCTTATTGTTTCATTGGTTCTCTAAAATTATGAAAGAAGGAGGTGATTAGGAGTCTTATTACTTCGTTCTAATTTCATTGGCATCAAAAGGAGCAATTCCATGACTATCGCGTTAAAAACGATGTGTACATCTCACACAAGTCTTGATTTAGGGAGACCTTCTTATTGTTTTATTGGTTCTCTCAAATTGTTAAAGAAAGAGGTAATTATGAGTCCTATGAATTCGTTCCAGTTTGATTAGCCTCAAAAGGAGCAGCAATCCTACTAGTGCCTTCAAAACGATCCGTACATCTCACACAAGTCTTCTTTTAGGGTGACCTTCTTAATGTTTCATTAGTTCTCTCAAATTGTCAAAATATAGTTGATTAAGAGTCTTATTACTTCGTTCTAGTTGAAATTAGCATCAAAAGAAGCAATCCCATCACTATCGCATTCAAAACGATGCATAAATCTCCCACAGATCTTCATTTAGGGAGACCTTCATATTGTTTCATTGGTTGTTTCAAATTTACAAAGAAAGGGGTGATTAAGAGTTGTATTACTTCGTTCTAGTTTGATTAGCGTCATAACGAGAAACCCATGACTATCGCGTTCAAAACCGTGCGTTCATATCACACAATTCTTCATTTTGGGAATCCTTCTTATTGTTTCATTGGTGCACTAAAATTGTCAAAGAAAGATGTGATTAAGAGTCCTATAACTTCGTTCTAAGTTTTATTAGCATCAAAAGGAGCAATCCCATGACTATCGCGTTAAAAACGATGCGTACATCTCACACAAGTCTTCATTTAAGGAGACCTTCTTATTGTTTCATTGGTTCTCTAAAATTGTGAAAGAAGGAGGTGATTAGGAGTCTTATTACTTCGTTCTATTGTGATTAGTATCAAAAAGAGCAATCCCATGACTATCGCGTTAAAAACGATGTGTACATCTCACACAAGTCTTGATTTAGGAAGTCCTTCTTATTGTTTCATTGGTTCTCTCAAATTGTCAAAGGAAGATGTGATTATGAGTCCTATGAATTCGTTTTAGTTCGATTAGCCTCAAAAGGAGCAGCAATCCTATCACTGGTGCCTTCAAAACGATCCGTACATCTCACACAAGTCTTCATTTAGGGAGACCTTCTTAATGTTTCATTAGTTCTCTCAAATTATCAAAATATAGGTGATTATGAGTCCTATTACTTCGTTCTAGTTGAAATTAGAATCAAAAGGAGCAATCACATCACTATCGCGTTCAAAACCATGCGTACTATCACACAATTCTTCATTTAGATACCTTCTTATTGTTTCATTGGTGCACTAAAATTGTTAAAGTAAGAGGTGATTAGGAGTCCTATAACTTCGTTCTAAGTTTGATTAGCATCAAAAGGAGCAATCCCATGACTATCGCGTTAAAAACGATGCGTACATCTCGCACGAGTCTTCATTTAAGGAGGCATTCTTATTGTTTCATTGGTTCTCTAAAATTATGAAAGAAGGAGGTGATTAGGAGTCTTATTACTTCGTTCTAATTTGATTAGCATCAAAAGGAGCAATCGCAAAACTATCGCGTTAAAAACGATGTGTACATCTCACACAAGTCTTGATTTAGGGAGACCTTCTTATTGTTTTATTGGTTCTCTCAAATTGTCAAAGAAAGAGGTGATTAGGAGGCCTTCTTATTGTTTCATTGGTTCTCTAAAATTATGAAAGAAGGAGGTGATTAGGAGTCTTATTACTTCGTTCTAATTTCATTGGCATCAAAAGGAGCAATTCCATGACTATCGCGTTAAAAACGATGTGTACATCTCACACAAGTCTTGATTTAGGGAGACCTTCTTATTGTTTTATTGGTTCTCTCAAATTGTTAAAGAAAGAGGTAATTATGAGTCCTATGAATTCGTTCCAGTTTGATTAGCCTCAAAAGGAGCAGCCATCCTACTAGTGCCTTCAAAACGATCCGTACATCTCACACAAGTCTTCATTTAGGGAGACGTTCTTAATGTTTCATTAGTTCTCTAAAATTGTCAAAATATAGTTGATTATGAGTCCTATTACTTCGTTCTGGTTGAAATTAGCATCAAAGGGAGCAATCCCATCACTATCGCATTCAAAACGATGCGTAGATCTCACACAGGTCTTCATTTAGGAAGACCTTCATATTGTTTCATTGGTTGTTTCAAATTTACAAAGAAAGAGGTGATTAAGAGTTGTATTACTTCCTTCTAGTTTGATTAGCGTCAAAACGAGATACCCATGACTATCGCGTTTAAAACCATGCGTTCATATCACACAACTCTTCATTTAGAGATACCGTCTTATTGTTTCATTGGTGCACTAAAATTGTCAAACAAAGAGGTGATTAGGAGTCCTATAACTTCGTTCTAAGTTTGATTAGCATCAAAAGGAGCAATCCCATGACTATCGCGTTAAAAACGATGCGTACATCTCACACAAGTCTTCATTTAAGGAGACCTTCTTATTGTTTCATTGGTTCTCTAAAATTGTGAAAGAAGGAGGTGATTAGGAGTCTTATTACTTAATTCTAATGTGATTAGCATCAAAAGGAGCAATCCCATGACTATCGCGTTAAAAACGATGTGTACATCTCACACAAGTCTTGATTTAGGAAGACCTTCTTATTGTTTCATTGGTTCTCTCAAATTGTCAAAGAAAGAGGTGATTATGAGTCCTATGAATTCGTTCTAGTTTGATTAGCATCAAAAGGAGCAGCAATCCTATCACAAGTGCCTTCAAAAGGATCCGTACATCTCACACAAGTCTTCATTTAGGGATACCTTCTTAATGTTTCATTAGTTCCCTCAAATTGTCAAAATATAGTTGATTATGAGTCCTCTTACTTTGTTCTAGTTGAAATTAGCATCAAAAGGAGCAATCTCATCGCTATCGCATTCAAAACGATGCGTAGATCTCACACATGTCTTCATTTAGGGAGACCTTCATATTGTTTCGTTGGTTGTTTCAAATTTACAAAGAAATAGGTGATTAAGAGTTGTATTACTTCGTTCTAGTTTGATTAGTGTCAAAACGAGAAACCCATGACTATCGCGTTCAAAACCACGCGTTCATATCACACAATTCTTCATTTAGGGATACCTTCTTATTGTTTCATTGGTGCACTAAAATTGTCAAACAAAGAGGTGATTAGGAGTCCTATAACTTCGTTCTAACTTTAATTAGCATCAAAAGAAGCAATCCCATGACAATCGCGTTAAAAACGATGCGTACATCTCACACAAGTCTTCATTTAAGGAGACCTTCTTATTGTTTTATTGGTTCTCTAAAATTGTGAAAGAAGGAGGTGATTAGGAGTCTTATTACTTCATTCTAATGTGATTAGCATCAAAAGGAGCAATCTCATGACTATCGCGTTAAAAACTGTGTACATCTCACACAAGTCTTGATTTAGGAAGACCTTTTTATGGTTTCATTGGTTCTCTCAAATTGTCAAAGAAAGAGGTGATTATGAGTCCTATGAATTCGTTCTAGTTCGATTAGCCTCAAAAGGAGCAGCAATCCTATCACTAGTGCCTTCAAAAGGATCCGTACATCTCACACAAATCTTCATTTTGGGAGACCTTCTTAATGTTTCATTAGTTCTCTCAAATTGTCAAAATATAGGTGATTATGAGTCCTATTACTTCCTTCTAGTTGAAATTAGAATCAAAAGGAGCAATCACATCACTATCGGGTTCAAAACGATGCGTAGATCTCACACAGGTCTTCATTTAGGGATACCTTCATATTGTTCCATTGGTTGTTTCACATTTACAAAGAAAGAGGTGATTAAGAGTTGTATTACTTCGTTCTAGTTTGATTAGCGTCAAAATGAAAAACCCATGACAATTGCGTTCAAAACCATGCGTACTATCACACAATTCTTCATTTAGATACTTCTTATTGTTTCATTGGTGCACTAAAATTGTCAAAGAAAGAGGTGATTAGGAGTCCTATAACTTCGTTCTAAGTTTGATTAGCATCAAAAGCAGCACTCTCATGACTATCGCGTTAAAAACGATGCGTACATCTCACACAAGTCTTAATTTAAGGAGGCCTTCTTATTGTTTCATTGGTTTTCTAAAATTACGAAAGAAGGAGGTGATTAGGAGTCTTATTACTTCGTTCTAATTTCATTGGCATCAAAAGGAGCAATTCCATGACTATCGCGTTAAAAACGATGTGTACATCTCACACAAGTCTTGATTTAGGGAGACCTTCTTATTGTTTTATTGGTTCTCTCAAATTGTTAAAGAAAGAGGTGATTATGAGTCCTATGAATTCGTTCCAGTTTGATTAGCCTCAAAAGAAGCAGCAATCCTACTAGTGCCTTCAAAACGATCCGTACATCTCACACAAGTCTTCATTTAGGGAGACCTTCTTAATGTTTCATTAGTTCTCTCAAATTGTCAAAATATAGTTGATTAAGAGTCCTATTACTTCGTTCTAGTTGAAATTATCATCAAAAGAAGCAATCCCATCACTATCGCAATCAAAACGATGCATAGATCTCACACAGGTCTTCATTTAGGGAGACCTTCATATTGTTTCATTGGTTGTTTCAAATTTACAAAGAAAGGGGTGATTAAGAGTTGTATTACTTCGTTCTAGTTTGATTAGCGTCATAACGAGAAACCCATGAGTATCGCGTTCAAAACCATGCGTTCATATCACACAATTCTTAATTTAGGGAATCCTTCTTATTGTTTCATTGGTGCACTAAAATTATCAAAGAAAGATGTGATTAAGAGTCCTATAACATCGTTCTAAGTTTTATTAGCATCAAAAGGAGCAATCCCATGACTATCGCGTTAAAAACGATGCGTACATCTCACACAAGTCTTCATTTAAGGAGACCTTCTTATTGTTTCATTGGTTCTCTAAAATTGTGAAAGAAGGAGGTGATTAGGAGTCTTATTACTTCGTTCTAATGTGATTAGCATCAAAAAGAGCAATCCCATGACTATCGCGTTAAAAATGATGTGTACATCTCACACAAGTCTTGATTTAGGAAGACCTTCTTATTGTTTCATTGGTTCTCTCAAATTGTCAAAGAAAGATGTGATTATGAGTCCTATGAATTCGTTCTAGTTCGATTAGCCTCAAAAGGTGCAGCAATCGTATCACTAGTGCCTTCAAAACGATCCGTACATCTCACACAAGTCTTCATTTAGGGAGACCTTCTTAATGTTTCATTAGTTCTCTCAAATTGTCAAAATATAGGTGATTATGAGTCCTATTACTTCGTTCTAGTTGAAATTAGAATCAAAAGGAGCAATCATATCACACAATTCTTCATTTAGATACCTTATTATTGTTTCATTGATGCACTAAAATTGTCAAAGTAAGAAGTGATTAGGAGTCTTATTACTTCGTTCTAATTTGATTAGCATCAAAAGGAGCAATCGCATGACTATCGCGTTAAAAACGATGTGTACATCTCACACAAGTCTTGATTTAGGGAGACCTTCTTATTGTTTTATTGGTTCTCTCAAATTGTCAAAGAAAGAGGTGATTAGGAGTCCTATGAATTCGTTCTAGTTTGATTAGCCTCAAAAAGAGCAGCAATCCTACTTGTGCCTTCAAAACGATCCGTACATCTCACACAAGTCTTCATTTAGGGAGACCTTCTTAATGTTTCATTAGTTCTCTCAAATTGTCAAAATATAGTTGATTATGAGTCCTATTACTTCGTTCTAGTTGAAACTATCATCAAAAGGAGCAATCTCATCGCTATCGCATTCAAAACGATGCGTAGTTCTCACACAGGTCTTCATTTAGGGAGACCTTCATATTGTTTCGTTGGTTGTTTCAAAATTACAAAGAAATAGGTGATTAAGAGTTTTATTACTTCGTTCTAGGTTGATTAGTGTCAAAACGAGAAACCCATGACTATCGCGTTCAAAACCACGCGTTCATATCACACAATTCTTCATTTAGGGATACCTTCTTATTGTTTCATTGGTGCACTAAAATTGACAAACAAAGAGGTGATTAGGAGTCCTATAACTTCGTTCTAAGTTTGATTAGCATCAAAAGAAGCAATCCCATTACTATCGCATTAAAAACGATGCGTACATCTCACACACGTCTTCATTTAAGGAGACCTTCTTATTGTTTCATTGGTTCTCTAAAATTGTGAAAGAAGGAGGTGATTAGGAGTCTTATTACTTCATTCTAATGTGATTAGCATCAAAAGGAGCAATCTCATGACTATCGCATTAAAAACGATGTGTACATCTCACACAAGTCTTGATTTAGGAAGACCTTCTTATTGTTTCATTGGTTCTCTCAAATTGTCAAAGAAAGAGGTGATTATGAGTCCTATGAATTCGTTCTAGTTCGATTAGCCTCAAAAGGAACAGCAATCCTCTATCACTAATGCCTTCAAAACGATCCGTACATCTCACACAAGTCTTCATTTAGGGAGACCTTCTTAATGTTTCATTAGTTCTCTCAAATTGTCAAAATATAGGTGATTATGAGTCCTATTACTTCCTTCTAGTTGAAATTAGCATCAAAAGGAGCAATCTCATCGCTATCGCGTTCAGAACGATGCGTAGATCTCACACAGGTCTTCATTTAGGGAAACCTTCATATTGTTTCATTGGTTGTTTTAAATTTACAAAGAAAGAGGTGATTAAGAGTTGTATTACTTTGTTCTAGTTTAATTAGCGTCATAATGAGAAACCCATGACTATCGCGTTCAAAACCATGCGTACTATCACACAATTCTTCTTTTAGATACCTTCTTATTGTTTCATTGGTGCACTAAAATTGTCAAAGAAAGAGGTGATTTGGAGTCCTATAACTTCGTTCTAAGTTTGATTAGCATCAAAAGGAGCAATCCCATGACTATCGCGTTAAAAACGTTGCGTACATCTCACATAAGTCTTTATTTAAGGAGACCTTCTTATTGTTTCATTGGTTCTCTAAAATTGTGAAAGAAGGAGGTGATTAGGAGTCTTATTACTTCGTTCTAATGTGATTAGAATCAAAATGAGCAATCCCATGACTATCGCATTAAAAACGATGTGTACATCTCACACAAGTCTTGATTTAGGAAGACCTTCTTATTGTTTCATTGGTTCTCTCAAATTGTCAAAGAAAGAGGTGATTATGAGTCCTATGAATTTGTTCTAGTTCGATTAGCCTCAAAAGGAGCAGCAATCCTATCACTAGTGCCTTCAAAAGGATCCGTACATCTCACACAAGTCTTCATTTAGGGAGACCTTCTTAATGTTTCATTAGTTCTCTCAAATTGTCAGAATATAGGTGATTATGAGTCCTATTACTTCGTTCTTGTTGAAATTAGCATCAAAAGGAGCAATCTCATCGCTATCGCGTTCAGAACGATGCGTAGATCTCACACAGGTCTTCATTTAGGGAGACCTTCATATTGTTTCATTGGTTGTTTTAAATTTACAAAGAAAGAGGTGATTAAGAGTTGTATTACTTTGTTCTAGTTTGATTAGCGTCAAAATGAGAAACCCATGACTATCGCGTTCAAAACCATGCGTACTATCACACAATTCTTCTTTTAGATACCTTCTTATTGTTTCATTGGTGCACTAAAATTGTCAAAGAAAGAGGTGATTAGGAGTCCTATAACTTCGTTCTAATTTTGATTAGCATCAAAAGGAGCAATCCCATGACTATCGCGTTAAAAACGATGCGTACATCTCACACAAGTCTTTATTTAAGGAGACCTTCTTATTGTTTCATTGGTTCTCTAAAATTATGAAAGAAGGAGGTGATTAGGAGTCTTATTTCTTCGTTCTAACGTGATTAGAATCAAAACGAGCAATCCCATGTCTATCGCGTTAAAAACGATGTGTACATCTCACACAAGTCTTGATTTAGGAAGACCTTCTTATTGTTTCATTGGTTCCCTCAAATTGTCAAAGAAAGAGGTGATTATGAGTCCTATGAATTCGTTATAGTTTGATTAGCCTCAAAAGGAGCATCAATCCTATCACTAGTACCTTCAAAACGATCCGTACATCTCACACAAGTCTTCATTTAGGGAGACCTTCTTAATGTTTCATTAGTTCTCTCAAATTGTCAAAATATAGTTGATTATGAGTCCTATTATTTCGTTCTAGTTGAAATTAGCATCAAAAGGAGCAATCTCATCGCTATCGCATTCAAAACGATGCGTAGATCTCACACAGGTCTTCATTTAGGGAGACCTTCATATTGTTTCATTGGTTGTTTTAAATTTACAAAGAAAGAGGTGATTAAGAGTTGTATTACTTTGTTCTAGTTTGATTAGCGTCAAAATGAGAAACCCATGACGATCGCGTTCAAAACCATGCGTACTATCACACAATTCTTCTTTTAGATACCTTCTTATTGTTTCATTGGTGCACTAAAATTGTCAAAGAAAGAGGTGATTAGGAGTCCTATAACTTCGTTCTAAGTTTGATTAGCATCAAAAGGAGCAATCCCATGACTATCGCGTTAAAAACGATGCGTACATCTCACACAAGTCTTCATTTAAGGAGACCTTCTTATTGTTTCATTGGTTCTCTAAAATTGTGAAAGAAGGAGGTGATTAGGAGTCTTATTACTTCATTCTAATGTGATTAGCATCAAAAGGAGCAATCTCATGACTATCGCATTAAAAACGATGTGTACATCTCACACAAGTCTTGATTTAGGAAGACCTTCTTATTGTTTCATTGGTTCTCTCAAATTGTCAAAGAAAGAGGTGATTATGAGTCCTATGAATTCGTTCTAGTTCGATTAGCCTCAAAAGGAACAGCAATCCTCTATCACTAATGCCTTCAAAACGATCCGTACATCTCACACAAGTCTTCATTTAGGGAGACCTTCTTAATGTTTCATTAGTTCTCTCAAATTGTCAAAATATAGGTGATTATGAGTCCTATTACTTCCTTCTAGTTGAAATTAGCATCAAAAGGAGCAATCTCATCGCTATCGCGTTCAGAACGATGCGTAGATCTCACACAGGTCTTCATTTAGGGAGACCTTCATATTGTTTCATTGGTTGTTTTAAATTTACAAAGAAAGAGGTGATTAAGAGTTGTATTACTTTGTTCTAGTTTGATTAGCGTCATAATGAGAAACCCATGACTATCGCGTTCAAAACCATGCGTACTATCACACAATTCTTCTTTTAGATACCTTCTTATTGTTTCATTGGTGCACTAAAATTGTCAAAGAAAGAGGTGATTTGGAGTCCTATAACTTCGTTCTAAGTTTGATTAGCATCAAAAGGAGCAATCCCATGACTATCGCGTTAAAAACGTTGCGTACATCTCACATAAGTCTTTATTTAAGGAGACCTTCTTATTGTTTCATTGGTTCTCTAAAATTGTGAAAGAAGGAGGTGATTAGGAGTCTTATTACTTCGTTCTAATGTGATTAGAATCAAAATGAGCAATCCCATGACTATCGCATTAAAAACGATGTGTACATCTCACACAAGTCTTGATTTAGGAAGACCTTCTTATTGTTTCATTGGTTCTCTCAAATTGTCAAAGAAAGAGGTGATTATGAGTCCTATGAATTTGTTCTAGTTCGATTAGCCTCAAAAGGAGCAGCAATCCTATCACTAGTGCCTTCAAAAGGATCCGTACATCTCACACAAGTCTTCATTTAGGGAGACCTTCTTAATGTTTCATTAGTTCTCTCAAATTGTCAGAATATAGGTGATTATGAGTCCTATTACTTCGTTCTTGTTGAAATTAGCATCAAAAGGAGGCAATCTCATCGCTATCGCGTTCAGAACGATGCGTAGATCTCACACAGGTCTTCATTTAGGGAGACCTTCATATTGTTTCATTGGTTGTTTTAAATTTACAAAGAAAGAGGTGATTAAGAGTTGTATTACTTTGTTCTAGTTTGATTAGCGTCAAAATGAGAAACCCATGACTATCGCGTTCAAAACCATGCGTACTATCACACAATTCTTCTTTTAGATACCTTCTTATTGTTTCATTGGTGCACTAAAATTGTCAAAGAAAGAGGTGATTAGGAGTCCTATAACTTCGTTCTAATTTTGATTAGCATCAAAAGGAGCAATCCCATGACTATCGCGTTAAAAACGATGCGTACATCTCACACAAGTCTTTATTTAAGGAGACCTTCTTATTGTTTCATTGGTTCTCTAAAATTATGAAAGAAGGAGGTGATTAGGAGTCTTATTTCTTCGTTCTAACGTGATTAGAATCAAAACGAGCAATCCCATGACTATCGCGTTAAAAACGATGTGTACATCTCACACAAGTCTTGATTTAGGAAGACCTTCTTATTGTTTCATTGGTTCCCTCAAATTGTCAAAGAAAGAGGTGATTATGAGTCCTATGAATTCGTTATAGTTTGATTAGCCTCAAAAGGAGCATCAATCCTATCACTAGTACCTTCAAAACGATCCGTACATCTCACACAAGTCTTCATTTAGGGAGACCTTCTTAATGTTTCATTAGTTCTCTCAAATTGTCAAAATATAGTTGATTATGAGTCCTATTATTTCGTTCTAGTTGAAATTAGCATCAAAAGGAGCAATCTCATCGCTATCGCATTCAAAACGATGCGTAGATCTCACACAGGTCTTCATTTAGGGAGACCTTCATATTGTTTCATTGGTTGTTTTAAATTTACAAAGAAAGAGGTGATTAAGAGTTGTATTACTTTGTTCTAGTTTGATTAGCGTCAAAATGAGAAACCCATGACGATCGCGTTCAAAACCATGCGTACTATCACACAATTCTTCTTTTAGATACCTTCTTATTGTTTCATTGGTGCACTAAAATTGTCAAAGAAAGAGGTGATTAGGAGTCCTATAACTTCGTTCTAAGTTTGATTAGCATCAAAAGGAGCAATCCCATGACTATCGCGTTAAAAACGATGCGTACATCTCACACAAGTCTTCATTTAAGGAGACCTTCTTATTGTTTCATTGGTTCTCTAAAATTGTGAAAGAAGGAGGTGATTAGGAGTCTTATTACTTCATTCTAATGTGATTAGCATCAAAAGGAGCAATCTCATGACTATCGCATTAAAAACGATGTGTACATCTCACACAAGTCTTGATTTAGGAAGACCTTCTTATTGTTTCATTGGTTCTCTCAAATTGTCAAAGAAAGAGGTGATTATGAGTCCTATGAATTCGTTCTAGTTCGATTAGCCTCAAAAGGAACAGCAATCCTCTATCACTAATGCCTTCAAAACGATCCGTACATCTCACACAAGTCTTCATTTAGGGAGACCTTCTTAATGTTTCATTAGTTCTCTCAAATTGTCAAAATATAGGTGATTATGAGTCCTATTACTTCCTTCTAGTTGAAATTAGCATCAAAAGGAGCAATCTCATCGCTATCGCGTTCAGAACGATGCGTAGATCTCACACAGGTCTTCATTTAGGGAGACCTTCATATTGTTTCATTGGTTGTTTTAAATTTACAAAGAAAGAGGTGATTAAGAGTTGTATTACTTTGTTCTAGTTTGATTAGCGTCAAAATGAGAAACCCATGACGATCGCGTTCAAAACCATGCGTACTATCACACAATTCTTCTTTTAGATACCTTCTTATTGTTTCATTGGTGCACTAAAATTGTCAAAGAAAGAGGTGATTAGGAGTCCTATAACTTCGTTCTAAGTTTGATTAGCATCAAAAGGAGCAATCCCATGACTATCGCGTTAAAAACGATGCGTACATCTCACACAAGTCTTCATTTAAGGAGACCTTCTTATTGTTTCATTGGTTCTCTAAAATTGTGAAAGAAGGAGGTGATTAGGAGTCTTATTACTTCATTCTAATGTGATTAGCATCAAAAGGAGCAATCTCATGACTATCGCATTAAAAACGATGTGTACATCTCACACAAGTCTTGATTTAGGAAGACCTTCTTATTGTTTCATTGGTTCTCTCAAATTGTCAAAGAAAGAGGTGATTATGAGTCCTATGAATTCGTTCTAGTTCGATTAGCCTCAAAAGGAACAGCAATCCTCTATCACTAATGCCTTCAAAACGATCCGTACATCTCACACAAGTCTTCATTTAGAGAGACCTTCTTAATGTTTCATTAGTTCTCTCAAATTGTCAAAATATAGGTGATTATGAGTCCTATTACTTCCTTCTAGTTGAAATTAGCATTAAAAGGAGCAATCTCATCGCTATCGCGTTCAGAACGATGCGTAGATCTCACACAGGTCTTCATTTAGGGAGACCTTCATATTGTTTCATTGGTTGTTTTAAATTTACAAAGAAAGAGGTGATTAAGAGTTGTATTACTTTGTTCTAGTTTGATTAGCGTCATAATGAGAAACCCATGACTATCGCGTTCAAAACCATGCGTACTATCACACAATTCTTCTTTTAGATACCTTCTTATTGTTTCATTGGTGCACTAAAATTGTCAAAGAAAGAGGTGATTAGGAGTCCTATAACTTCGTTCTAAGTTTGATTAGCATCAAAAGGAGCAATCCCATGACTATCGCGTTAAAAACGATGCGTACATCTCACACAAGTCTTATTTAAGGAGACCTTCTTATTGTTTCATTGGTTCTCTAAAATTGTGAAAGAATGAGGTGATTAGGAGTCTTATTACTTCGTTCTAATGTGATTAGAATCAAAATGAGCAATCCCATGACTATCGCATTAAAAACGATGTGTACATCTCACACAAGTCTTGATTTAGGAAGACCTTCTTATTGTTTCATTGGTTCTCTCAAATTGTCAAAGAAAGAGGTGATTATGAGTCCTATGAATTTGTTCTAGTTCGATTAGCCTCAAAAGGAGCAGCAATCCTATCACTAGTGCCTTCAAAAGGATCCGTACATCTCACACAAGTCTTCATTTAGGGAGACCTTCTTAATGTTTCATTAGTTCTCTCAAATTGTCAGAATATAGGTGATTATGAGTCCTATTACTTCGTTCTTGTTGAAATTAGCATCAAAAGGAGCAATCTCATCGCTATCGCATTCAAAACGATGCGTAGATCTCACACATGTCTTCATTTAGGGAGACCTTCATATTGTTTCGTTGGTTGTTTCAAATTTACAAAGAAATAGGTGATTAAGAGTTGTATTACTTCGTTCTAGTTTGATTAGCGTCAAAACGAGAAACCCATGACTATCGCGTTCATAACCACGCGTTCATATCACACAATTCTTCATTTAGGGATACCTTCTTATTGTTTCATTGGTGCACTAAACTTGTCAAACAAAGAGGTGATTAGGAGTCCTATAACTTCGTTCTAAGTTTGATTAGCATCAAAAGGAGCAATCCCATGACTATCGCGTTAAAAACGATGCGTACATCTCACACAAGTCTTTATTTAAGGAGACCTTCTTATTGTTTCATTGGTTCTCTAAAATTATGAAAGAAGGAGGTGATTATGAGTCTTATTTCTTCGTTCTAACGTGATTAGAATCAAAATGAGCAATCCCATGACTATCGCGTTAAAAACGATGTGTACATCTCACACAAGTCTTGATTTAGGAAGACCTTCTTATTGTTTCATTGGTTCTCTCAAATTGTCAAAGAAAGAGGTGATTATGAGTCCTATGAATTCGTTATAGTTTGATTAGCCTCAAAAGGAGCATCAATCCTATCACTAGTACCTTCAAAACGATCCGTACATCTCACACAAGTCTTCATTTAGGGAGACCTTCTTAATGTTTCATTAGTTCTCTCAAATTGTCAAAATATAGTTGATTATGAGTCCTATTATTTCGTTCTAGTTGAAATTAGCATCAAAAGGAGCAATCTCATCGCTATCGCATTCAAAACGATGCGTAGATCTCACACAGGTCTTCATTTAGGGAGACCTTCATATTGTTTCATTGGTTGTTTTAAATTTACAAAGAAAGAGGTGATTAAGAGTTGTATTACTTTGTTCTAGTTTGATTAGCGTCAAAATGAGAAACCCATGACGATCGCGTTCAAAACCATGCGTACTATCACACAATTCTTCTTTTAGATACCTTCTTATTAATTCATTGGTGCACTAAAATTGTCAAAGAAAGAGGTGATTAGGAGTCCTATAACTTCGTTCTAAGTTTGATTAGCATCAAAAGGAGCAATCCCATGACTATCGCGTTAAAAACGATGCGTACATCTCACACAAGTCTTTATTTAAGGAGACCTTCTTATTATTTCAGTGGTTCTCTAAAATTATTAAAGAAGGAGGTGACTAGGAGTCTTATTTCTTCGTTCTAATGTGATTAGAATCAAAACGAGCAATCCCATGACTATCGCGTTAAAAACGATGTGTACATCTCACACAAGTCTTGATTTGGGAAGACATTCTTATTGTTTCATTGGTTCTCTCAAATTCTCAAAGAAAGAGGTGATTATGAGTCCTATGAATTCGTTATAGTTTTATTAGCCTCAAAAGGAGCATCAATCCTATCACTAGTACCTTCAAAACGATCCGTACATCTCACACAAGTCTTCATTTAGGGAGACCTTCTTAATGTTTCATTAGTTCTCTCAAATTGTCAAAATATAGTTGATTATGAGTCCTATTATTTCGTTCTAGTTGAAATTAGCATCAAAAGGAGCAATCTCATCGCTATTGCATTCAAAACGATGCGTAGATCTCACACAGGTCTTCATTTAGGGAGACCTTCATATTGTTTCATTGGTTGTTTTAAATTTACAAAGAAAGAGGTGATTAAGAGTTGTATTACTTTGTTCTAGTTTGATTAGCGTCAAAATGAGAAACCCATGACTATCGCGTTCAAAACCATGCGTACTATCACACAATTCTTCTTTTAGATACCTTCTTATTGTTTCATTGGTGCACTAAAATTGTCAAAGAAAGAGGTGATTAGGAGTCCTATAACTTCGTTCTAAGTTTGATTAACATCAAAAGGAGCAATCCCATGACTATCGCGTTAAAAACGATGCGTACATCTCACACAAGTCTTCATTTAAGGAGACCTTCTTATTGTTTCATTGGTTCTCTAAAATTGTGAAAGAAGGAGGTGAATAGGAGTCTTATTACTTCGTTCTAATGTGATTAGAATCAAAATGAGCAATCCCATGACTATCGCGTTAAAAACGATGTGTACATCTCACACAAGTCTTGATTTAGGAAGACCTTCTTATTGTTTCATTGGTTCTCTCAAATTGTCAAAGAAAGAGGTGATTTATGAGTCCTATGAATTCGTTCTAGTTCGATTAGCCTCAAAAGGAGCAGCAATCCTATCACTAGTGCCTTCAAAAGGATCCGTACATCTCACACAAGTCTTCATTTAGGGAGACCTTCTTAATGTTTCATTAGTTCTCTCAAATTGTCAAAATGTAGGTGATTATGAGTCCTATTACTTCCTTCTAGTTGAAATTAGCATCAAAAGGAGCAATCTCATCGCTATCGCTTTCAGAACGATGCGTAGATCTCACACAGGTCTTCATTTAGGGAGACCTTCATATTGTTTCATTGGTTGTTTTAAATTTACAAAGAAAGAGGTGATTAAGAGTTGTATTACTTTGTTCTAGTTTGATTAGCGTCAAAATGAGAAACCCATGACTATCGCGTTCAAAATAATGCGTACAATCACACAATTCTACTTTTAGATACCTTCTTATTGTTTCATTGGTGCACTTAAATTTTCAAAGAAAGAGGTGATTAGGAGTCCTATAACTTCATTCTAAGTTTGATTAGTATCAAAAGGAGCAATCCCATGACTATCGCGTTAAAAACGATGCGTACATCTCACACAAGTCTTTATTTATGGAGACCTTCTTATTGTTTCATTGGTTCTCTAAAATTGTGAAAGAAGGAGGTGATTAGGAGTCTTATTACTTCGTTCTAATGTGATTAGAATCAAAATGAGCAATCCCATGACTATCGCGTTAAAAACGATGTGTACATCTCACACAAGTCTTGATTTAGGAAGACCTTCTTATTGTTTCATTGGTTCTCTCAAATTGTCAAAGAAAGAGGTGATTATGAGTCCTATGAATTCGTTATAGTTTGATTAGCCTCAAAAGGAGCATCAATTCTATCACTAGTACCTTCAAAACGATCCGTACATCTCACACAAGTCTTCATTTAGGGAGACCATCTTAATGTTTCATTAGTTCTCGTAAATTGTCAAAATATAGTTGATTATGAGTCCTATTATTTCGTTCTAGTTGAAATTAGCATCAAAAGGAGCAATCTCATCGCTATCGCATTCAAAACGATGCGTAGATCTCACACAGGTCTTCATTTAGGGAGACCTTCATATTGTTTCATTGGTTGTTTTAAATTTACAAAGAAAGAGGTGATTAAGAGTTGTATTACTTTGTTCTAGTTTTATTAGCGTCAAAATGAGAAACCCATGACTATCGCGTTCAAAACCATGCGTACTATCACACAATACTTCTTTTAGATACCTTCTTATTGTTTCATTGGTGCACTAAAATTGCCAAAGAAAGAGGTGATTAGGAGTCCTATAACTTCGTTCTAAGTTTGATTAGCATCAGAAGGAGCAATCCCATGACTATCGCGTTAAAAACGATGCGTACATCTCACACAAGTCTTTATTTAAGGAGACCTTCTTATTGTTTCATTGGTTCTCTAAAATTGTGAAAGAATGAGGTGATTAGGAGTCTTATTACTTCGTTCTAATGTGATTAGAATCAAAATGAGCAATCCCATGACTATCGCGTTAAAAACGATGTGTACATCTCACACAAGTCTTGATTTAGGAAGCCCTTCTTATTGTTTCATTGGTTCTCTCAAATTGTCAAAGAAAGAGGTGATTATGAGTCCTATGAATTCGTTATAGTTTGATTAGCCTCAAAAGGATCCTATCACTAGTACCTTCAAAACGATCCGTACATCTCACACAAGTCTTCATTTAGGGAGACCTTCTTAATGTTTCATTAGTTCTCTCAAATTGTCAAAATATAGTTGATTATGAGTCCTATTATTTCGTTCTAGTTGAAATTAGCATCAAAAGGAGCAATCTCATCGCTATCGCATTCAAAACGATGCGTAGATCTCACACAGGTCTTCATTTAGGGAGACCTTCATATTGTTTCATTGGTTGTTTTAAATTTACAAAGAAAGAGGTGATTAAGAGTTGTATTACTTTGTTCTAGTTTTATTAGCGTCAAAATGAGAAACTCATGACTATCGCGTTCAAAACCATGCGTACTATCACACAATTCTTCTTTTAGATACCTTCTTATTGTTTCATTGGTGCACTAAAATTGTCAAAGAAAGAGGTGATTAGGAGTCCTATAACTTCGTTCTAAGTTTGATTAGCATCAAAAGGAGCAATCCCATGACTATCGCGTTAAAAACGATGCGTACATCTCACACAAGTCTTTATTTAAGGAGACCTTCTTATTGTTTCATTGGTTCTCTAAAATTGTGAAAGAAGGAGGTGATTAGGAGTCTTATTACTTCGTTCTAGTGTGATTAGAATCAAAATGAGCAATCCCATGACTATCGCGTTAAAAACGATGTGTACATCTCACACAAGTCTTGATTTAGGAAGACCTTCTTATTGTTTCATTGGTTCTCTCAAATTGTCAAAGAAAGAGGTGATTATGAGTCCTATGAATTCGTTATAGTTTTATTAGCCTCAAAAGGAGCATCAATCCTATCACTAGTACCTTCAAAACGATCCGTACATCTCACACAAGTCTTCATTTAGGGAGACCTTCTTAATGTTTCATTAGTTCTCTCAAATTGTCAAAATATAGTTGATTATGAGTCCTATTATTTCGTTCTAGTTGAAATTAGCATCAAAAGGAGCAATCTCATCGCTATTGCATTCAAAACGATGCGTAGATCTCACACAGGTCTTCATTTAGGGAGACCTTCATATTGTTTCATTGGTTGTTTTAAATTTACAAAGAAAGAGGTGATTAAGAGTTGTATTACTTTGTTCTAGTTTGATTAGCGTCAAAATGAGAAACCCATGACTATCGCGTTCAAAACCATGCGTACTATCACACAATTCTTCATTTAGATACCTTCTTATTGTTTCATTGGTGCACTAAAATTGTAAAAGAAAGAGGTGATTAGGAGTCCTTTAACTTCGTTCTAAGTTTGATTAGCATCAAAAGGAGCAATCCCATGACTATCACGTTAAAAACGATGCGTACATCTCACACAAGTCTTCATTTAAGGAGACCTTCTTATTGTTTCATTGGTTCTCTAAAATTGTGAAAGAAGGAGGTGATTAGGAGTCTTATGACTTCGTTCTAATGTGATTAGCATCAAAAGGAGCAATCCCATGACTATCGCGTTAAAAACGATGTGTACATCTCACACAAGTCTTGATTTAGGAAGACCTTCTTATTGTTTTATTGGTTCTCTCAAATTGTCAAAGAAAGAGGTGATTATGAGTCCTATGAATTCGTTCTAGTTTGATTAGAATCAAAAGGAGCAGCAATCCTATTACTAGTGCCTTCAAAACGATCCGCACATCTCACACAAGTCTTCATTTAGGGAGACCTTCATAATGTTTCACTAGTTCTTTCAAATTGTCAAAATATAGTTGATTATTATTACTTCGTTCTAGTTGAAATTAGCATCAAAAGGAGCAATCTCATCGCTATCGCATTCAAAACGATGCGTAGATCTCACACAGGTCTCCATTTAGGGAGACCTTCATATTGTTTCGTTGGTTGTTTCAAATTTACAAAAAAATAGGTGATTAAGAGTTGTATTACTTCGTTCTAGTTTGATTAGTGTCAAAACGAGAAACCAATGACTATCGCGTTCAAAACCACGCGTTCATATCACACAATTCTTCATTTAGGGATACCTTCTTATTGTTTCATTGGTGCACTAAAATTGTCAAACAAAGAGGTGATTAGGAGTCCTATAACTTCGTTCTAAGTTTGATTAGCATCAAAATGAGCAATCCCATGACTATCGCGTTAAAAACGATGCGTACATCTCACACAAGTCTTCATTTAAGGAGACCTTCTTATTGTTTCATTGGTTCCCTAAAATTGTGAAAGAAGGAGGTGATTAGGAGTCTTATTACTTCATTCTAATGTGATTAGCATCAAAAGGAGCAATCTCATGACTATCGCGTTAAAAAAGATGTGTACATCTCACATAAGTCTTGATTTAGGAAGACCTTCTTATTGTTTCATTGGTTCTCTCAAATTGTCAAAGAAAGAGGTGATTATGAGTCCTATGAATTCGTTCTAGTTCGATTAGCCTCAAAAGGAGCAGCAATCCTATCACTAGTGCCTTCAAAAGGATCCGTACATCCCACACAAGTCTTCATTTAGGGAGACCTTCTTATTGTTTCATTAGTTCTCTCAAATTGTCAAAATATAGGTGATTATGAGTCCTATTACTTCCTTCTAGTTGAAATTATAATCAAAAGGAGCAATCACATCACTATCGCGTTCAAAACGTTGCGTAGATCTCACAAAGGTCTTCATTTAGGGTTACCTTCATATTGTTCCATTGGTTGTTTCAAATTTACAAAGAAAGAGGTGATTAAGAGTTGTATTACTTCGTTCTAGTTTGATTGGCGTCAAAATGAGAAACCCATGACTATCGCGTTCAAAACCATGCGTACTATCACACAATTCTTCATTTAGATACCTTCTTATTGTTTCATTGGTGCACTAAAATTGTCAAAGAAAGAGGTGATTAGGAGTCCTATAACTTCGTTCTAAGTTTGATTATCATCAAAAGGAGCAATCCCATGACTATCGCGTTAAAAACGATGCGTACATCTGACACAAGTCTTCATTTAAGGAGGCCTTCTTATTGTTTCATTGGTTCTCTAAAATTATGAAAGAAGGAGGTGATTAGGAGTCTTATTACTTCGTTCTAAATTGATTGGCATCAAAAGGAGCAATTCCATGACTATCGCGTTAAGAACGATGTGTACATCTCACACAAGTCTTGATTTAGGGAGACCTTCTTATTGTTTTATTGGTTCTCTCAAATTATCAAAGAAAGAGCTGATTATTAGTCCTATGAATTCGTTCTAGTTTGATTAGCCTCAAAAGGAGCAGCAATCCTACTAGTGCCTTCAAAACGATCCGTACATCTCACACAAGTCTTCATTTAGGGAGACCTTTTTAATGTTTCATTAGTTCTCTCAAATTGTTAAAATATAGTTGATTAAGAGTCCTATTACTTCGTGCTAGTTGAAATTAGCATCAAAAGAAGCAATCCAATCACTATCGTATTCAAAACGATGCGTAGATCTCACACAGTTCTTCATTTAGGGAGACCTTCAAATTGTTTCGTTGGCTATCGCGTTCAAAACCATGCGTTCATATCACACAATTCTTCATTTAGGGAATCCTTCTTATTGTTTCATTGGTGCACTAAAATTGTCAAACAAAGAGGTGATTAGGAGTCCTATAACTTCGTTCTAAGTTTTATTAGCATCAAAAGGAGCAATCCCATGACTATCGCGTTAAAAACGATGCGTACATCTCACACAAGTCTTCATTTAAGGATACCTTCTTATTGTTTCATTGGTTCTATAAAATTGTGAAAGAAGGAGGTGATTAGGAGTCTTATTACTTCGTTCTAATGTGATTAGCATCAAAAGGAGCAATCTCTTGACTATCGCGTTAAAAACGATGTGTACATCTCACACAAGTCTTGATTTAGGAAGACCTTCTTATTGTTTCATTGGTTCTCTCAAATTGTCAAAGAAAGAGGTGATTATGAGTCCAATGAATTCGTTCTAGTTCGATTAGCCTCAAAAGGAGCAGCAATCCTATCACTAGTGCCTTCAAAACGATCCGTACATCTCACACAAGTCTTCATTTAGGGAGACCTTCTTAATGTTTCATTAGTTCTCTCAAATTGTCAAAATATAGGTGATTATGAGTCCTATTACTTCGTTCTAGTTGAAATTAGCATCAAAAGGAGAAATCAAATCACTATCGCGTTCAAAACGATGCGTAGATCTCACACAGGTCTTCATTTAGGGAGACCTTCATATTGTTTCATTGGTTGTTTCAAATTTACAAAGAAAAAGGTGATTAAGAGTTGTATTACTTCGTTCTAGTTTGATTAGCGTCAAAATGAGAAACCCATGACTATCGCGTTCAAAACCATGCGTACTATCACACAATTCTTCATTTAGATACCTTCTTATTGTTTCATTGGTGCACTAAAATTGTCAAAGAAAAAGGTGATTAGGAGTCCTATAACTTCGTTCTAAGTTTGATTCGCATCAAAAGGAGCAATCCCATGACTATCGCATTAAAAACGATGCGTACATCTCACACATGTCTTCATTTAAGAAGGCCTTCTTATTGTTTCATTGGTTCTCTAAAATTATTAAAGAAGGAGGTGATTAGGAGTCTTATTACTTCGTTCTAATTTGATTAGCAGCAAAAGTAGCAATCGCATGACTACCGCGTTAAAAATGATGTGTACATCTCACACAAGTCTTGATTTAGGGAGACCTTCTTATTGTTTTATTGGTTCTCTCAAATTGTCAAAGAAAGAGGTGATTATGAGTCCTATGAATTTTTCTAGTTTGATTAGCATCAAAAGGAGCAGCAATCCTATCACTAGTGCCTTCAAAACGATCCGTACATCTCACACAAGTCTTCATTTAGGGAGACCTTCTTAATGTTCCATTAGTTCTCTCAAATTGTCAAAATATAGTTGATTATGAGCCCTATTACTTTGTTCTAGTTGAAATTAGCATCAAAAGGTGCAATCTCATCGCTATCGCATTCAAAACGATGCGTAGATCTCACACAAGTCTTCATTTAGGGAGACCTTCATATTGTTTCGTTGGTTGTTTCAAATTTACAAAGAAATAGGTGATTAAGAGTTGTATTACTTCGTTCTAGTTTGATTAGCGTCAAAACGAGAAACCCATGACTATCGCGTTCAAAACCACGCGTTCATATCACACAATTCTTCATTTAGGGATACCTTCTTATTGTTTCATTGGTGCACTAAAATTGTCAAACAAAGAGGTGATTAGGAGTCCTATAACTTCTTTCTAAGTTTTATTAGCATCAAAAGGAGCAATCCCATGACTATCGCGTTAAAAACGATGCGTACATCTCACACAAGTCTTCATTTAAGGAGGCCTTCTTATTGCTTCGTTGGTTCTCTGAAATTATGAAAGAAAGAGGTGATTAGGAGTCTTATTACGTCGTTCTAATTTGATTAGCATCAAAAAGAGCAATCCCATGACTATCACGTTAAAAACGATGTGTACATCTCACATAAGTCTTTATTTAGGAAGACCTTCTTATTGTTTCATTGGTTCTCTCAAATTATCAAAGAAAGAGGTGATTATGAGTCCTATGAATTCGTTCTAGTTCGATTAGCCTCAAAAGGAGCAGCAATCCTCTATCACTAATGCCTTCAAAACGATCCGTACATCTCACACAAGTCTTCATTTAGGGAGACCTTCTTAATGTTTCATTAGTTGTCTCAAATTGTCAAAATATAGGTGATTATGAGTCCTATTACTTCGTTCTAGTTGAACTTAGCATCAAAAGGAGCAATCACATCACTATCGCGTTCAAAACGATGCGTAGATCTCACACAGGTCTTTATTTAGGGAGAAATTCATATTGTTTCATTGGTTGTTTCAAATTTACAAAGAAAGAGGTGATTAAGAGTTGTATTATTTCGTTCTAGTTTGATTAGCGTCAAAACGAGAAACCCATGACTATCGCGTTCAAAACCATGCGTTCATATCACACAATTCTTCATTTAGGGATACCTTCTTATTGTTTCATTGGTGCACTAAAATTATCAAACAAAGAGGTGATTAGGAGTTCTATAACTTCTTTCTAAGTTTGATTTGCATCAAAAGGAGCAATCCCATGACTATCACATTAAAAACGATGCGTACATCTCACACAAATCTTCATTGAAGGAGACCTTCTTATTGTTTCATTGGTTCTCTAAAATTGTGAAAGAAGGAGTTGATTAGGAGTCTTATTACTTCGTTCTAATGTGATTAGCATCAAAAGGAGCAATCCCATGACTATCGCATTAAAAACGAAGTGTACATCTCACACAAGTCTTGATTTAGGAAGACCTTCTTATTGTTTCATTGGTTCACTGAAATTGTCAAAGAAAGAGGTGATTATGAGTCCTATGAATTCGTTCTAGTTTGATTAGCATCAAAATGAGCAGCAATGCTATCACTAGTGCCTTCAAAACGATCCGTACATCTCACACAAGTCTTCATTTAGGGAGACCTTCTTAATATTTCATTAGTTCTCTCAAATTGTCAAAATATAGGTGATTATGAGTCCTATTACTTCGTTCTAGTTGAAATTAGCATCAAAAGGAGCAATCACATCACTATCGCTTTCAAAACGATGCGTAGATCTCACATAGGTCTTTATTTAGGGAGAAATTCATATTGTTTCATTGGTTGTTTCAAATTTACAAAGAAAGAGGTGATTAAGAGTTGTATTACTTCGTTCTAGTTTGATTAGCGTCAAAACGAGAAACCTATGACTATTGCGTTCAAAACCATGCGTTCATATCACACAATTCTTTATTTAGGGATACCTTCTTATTGTTTCATTGGTGCACTAAAATTATCAAACAAAGAGGTGATTAGGAGTCCTATAACTTCGTTCTAAGTTTGATTAGCATCAAAATAAACAATCCCATAACTATCGCGTTAAAAACGATGCGTACATCTCACACAAGTCTTCATTTAAGGAGACTTTCTTATAGTTTCATTGGTTTTGTAAAATTGTGATAGGAGGAGGTGATTAGGAGTCTTATTACTTCGTTCTAATGTGATTAGCATCAAAAAGAGCAATCACATGACTATCGCGTTAAAAACGATGTGTACATCTTACACAAGTCTTGATTTAGGAAGACCTTATTATTTCATTGGTTCTCTCATATTGTCAAAGAAAGAGGTGATTATGAGTCCTATGAATTCGTTCTAGTTCGGTTAGCCTCAAAAGGAGCAGCAATCCTATCACTAGTGCCTTCGAAACGATCCGTACATCTCACACAAGACTTCATTTAGGGAGACCTTCTTAATGTTTCATTAGTTTTCTCAAATTGTCAAAATATAGTTGATTATGAGTCCTATTACTTCGTTCTAGTTGAAATTAGCATCAAAAGGAGCAATCTCATCGCTATCGCATTCAAAACGATGCGTAGATCTCACACAGGTCTTCATTTTGGGAGACCTTCATATTGTTTCATTGGTTGTTTCAAATTTACAAAGAAAGAGGTGATTAATAGTTGTATTACTTCGTTCTAGTTTGATTAGTGTCAAAACGAAAAACCCATGACTATCGCATTCAAAACAATGCGTTCATATCACACAATTCTTCATTTAGGTATACCTTCTTATTGTTTCATTGGTGCACTAAAATTGTCAAAGAAAGATGTGATTAGGAGTCCTATAACTTCGTTCTAAGTTTGATTAGCATCAAAAGGAGCAATCCCATGATTATCGCGTTAAAAACGATGCGTACATCTCACACAAGTCTTCATTTAAGGAGGCCTTCTTATTGCTTCATTGGTTCTCTAAAATTATGAAAGAAAGAGGTGATTAGGAGTCTTATTACGTCGTTCAAATTTTATTAGCATCAAAAGGAGCAATCCCAATGACTATCACGTTAAAAACGATGTGTACATCCCACACAAGTCTTTATTTAGGAAGACCTTCTTATTGTTTCATTGGTTCTCTCAAATTATCAAAGAAAGAGGTAATTATGAGTCCTATGAATTCGTTCTAGTTCGATTAGCCTCAAAAGGAGCAGCAATCCTATCACTAGTGCCTTCAAAACGATCCGTGCATCTCACACAAGTCTTCATGTAGGGAGACCTTCTTAATGTTTCATTAGTTCTCTCAAATTGTCAAAATATAGGTGATTATGAGTCCTATTACTTCGTTCTAGTTGAAATTAGCATCAAAAGGAGCAATCACATCACTATCGCGTTCAAAACGATGCGTAGATCTCACACAGGTCTTTATTTAGGGAGAAATTCTTATTGTTTCATTGGTTGTTTCAAATTTACAAAGAAAGAGGTGATTAAGAGTTGTATTACTTCGTTCTAGTTTGATTAGCGTCAAAACGAGAAACCCATGACTATCGCGTTCAAAACCATACGTTCATATCACACAATTCTTTATTTAGGGATACCTTCTTATTGTTTCATTGGTGCACTAAAATTATCAAACAAAGAGGTGATTAGGAGTCCTATAACTTCTTTCTAAGTTTGATTTGCATCAAAAGGAGCAATCCCATGACTATCGCGTTAAAAACGATGCGTAAATCTCACACAAGTCTTCATTTAAGGAGACCTTCTTATTGTTTCATTGGTTCTCTAAAATTGTGAAAGAAGGAGTTGATTAGGAGTCTTATTACTTCGTTCTAGTGTGATTAGCATCAAAAGGAGCAATCCCATGACTATCGCGTTAAAAACGAAGTGTACATCTCACACAAGTCTTGATTTAGGAAGACCTTCTTATTGTTTCATTGGTTCACTGAAATTGTCAAAGAAAGAGGTGATTATGAGTCCTATGAATTCGTTCTAGTTTCATTAGCCTCAAAAGGAGCAGCAATGCTATCACTAGTGCCTTCAAAACGATCCGTACATCTCACACAAGTCTTCATTTAGGGAGACCTTCTTAATGTTTCATTAGTTCTCTCAAATTGTCAAACTATAGGTGATTATGAGTCCTATGACTTCGTTCTAGTTGAAATTTGCATCGAAAGGAGCAATCACATCACTATCGCGTTCAAAACGATGCGTAGATCTCACACAGGTCTTCATTTAGGGAGACCTTCATATTGTTGCATTGGTTGTTTCAAATTTACAAAGAAAGAGGTGATTAAGAGTTGTATTACTTCGTTCTAGTTTGATTAGTGTCATAACGAGAAACCCATGACTATCGCGTTCAAAACCATGCGTTCATATCACACAATTCTTCATTTAGGGATACCTTCTTATTGTTTCATTGGTGCACTAAAATTATCAAACAAAGAGGTGATTAGGAGTCCTATAACTTCTTTCTAAGTTTGATTTGCATCAAAAGGAGCAATCCCATGACTATCGCGTTAAAAACGATGCGTACATCTCACACAAATCTTCATTTAAGGAGACCTTCTTATTGTTTCATTGGTTCTCTAAAATTGTGAAAGAAGCAGTTGATTAGGAGTCTTATTACATCGTTCTAATGTGATTAGCATCAAAAGGAGCAATCCCATGACTATTGCGTTAAAAACGAAGTGTACATCTCACACAAGTCTTGATTTAGGAAGACCTTCTTATTGTTTCATTGGTTCACTGAAATTGTCAAAGAAAGAGGTGATTATGAGTCCTATGAATTCGTTCTAGTTTGATTAGCATCAAAATAGAACGCAATGCTATCACTAGTGCCTTCAAAACGATCCGTACATCTCACACAAGTCTTCATTTAGGGAGACCTTCTTAATGTTTCATTAGTTCTCTCAAATTGTCAAACTATAGTTGATTATGAGTCCTATTACTTCGTTCTAGTTTGATTAGCGTCAAAACGAGAAACCCATGACTATCGCGTTCAAAACCATACGTTCATATCACACAATTCTTTATTTAGGGATACCTTCTTATTGTTTCATTGGTGCACTAAAATTATCAAACAAAGAGGTGATTAGGAGTCCTATAACTTCTTTTTAAGTTTGATTTGCATCAAAAGGAGCAATCCCATGACTATCGCGTTAAAAACGATGCGTACATCTCACACAAGTCTTCATTTAAGGAGACCTTCTTATTGTTTCATTGGTTCTCTAAAATTGTGAAAGAAGGAGTTGATTAGGAGTCTTATTACTTCGTTCTAGTGTGATTAGCATCAAAAGGAGCAATCCCATGACTATCGCGTTAAAAACGAAGTGTACATCTCACACAAGTCTTGATTTAGGAAGACCTTCTTATTGTTTCATTGGTTCACTGAAATTGTCAAAGAAAGAGGTGATTATGAGTCCTATGAATTCGTTCTAGTTTCATTAGCCTCAAAAGGAGCAGCAATGCTATCACTAGTGCCTTCAAAACGATCCGTACATCTCACACAAGTCTTCATTTAGGGAGACCTTCTTAATGTTTCATTAGTTCTCTCAAATTGTCAAACTATAGGTGATTATGAGTCCTATGACTTCGTTCTAGTTGAAATTTGCATCGAAAGGAGCAATCACATCACTATCGCGTTCAAAACGATGCGTAGATCTCACACAGGTCTTCATTTAGGGAGACCTTCATATTGTTGCATTGGTTGTTTCAAATTTACAAAGAAAGAGGTGATTAAGAGTTGTATTACTTCGTTCTAGTTTGATTAGTGTCATAACGAGAAACCCATGACTATCGCGTTCAAAACCATGCGTTCATATCACACAATTCTTTATTTAGGGATACCTTCGTATTGTTTCATTGGTGCACTAAAATTATCAAACAAAGAGGTGATTAGGAGTCTTATAACTTCTTTCTAAGTTTGATTTGCATCAAAAGGAGCAATCCCATGACTATCGCGTTAAAAACGATGCGTACATCTCACACAAGTCTTCATTTAAGGAGACCTTCTTATTGTTTCATTGGTTCTCTAAAATTGTGAAAGAAGGAGTTGATTAGGAGTCTTATTACTTCGTTCTAATGTGATTAGCATCAAAAGGAGCAATCCCATGACTATCGCGTTAAAAACGAAGTGTACATCTCACACAAGTCTTGATTTAGGAAGACCTTCTTATTGTTTCATTGGTTCACTGAAATTGTCAAAGAAAGAGGTGATTATGAGTCCTATGAATTCGTTCTAGTTTGATTAGCATCAAAATGAGCAGCAATGCTATCACTAGTGCCTTCAAAATGATCTGTACATCTCACACAAGTCTTCATTTTGGGATACCTTCTTAATGTTTCATTAGTTCTCTCAAATTGTCAAACTATAGGTGATTATGAGTCCTATGACTTCGTTCTAGTTGAAATTTGCATCGAAAGGAGCAATCACATCACTATCGCGTTGAAAACGATGCGTAGATCTCACACAGGTCTTCATTTAGGGAGACCTTCATATTGTTTCGTTGGTTGTTTCAAATTTACAAAGAAAGAGGTGATTAAGAGTTGTATTACTTCGTTCTAGATTGATTAGCATCAAAACTAGAAACCCATGACTATCGCGTTCAAAACCATGCGTTCATATCATACAATTCTTCATTTAGGGATACCTTCTTATTGTTTCATTGGTGCACTAAAATTGTCAAAGAAAGATGTGATTAAGAGTCCTATAACTTCGTTCTAAGATTGATTAGCATCAAAGGAAACAATCCCATAACTATCGCGTTAAAAACGATGCGTACATCTCACACAAGTCTTCATTTAAGGAGACTTTCTTATAGTTTCATTGGTTCTGTAAAATTGTGAAAGAAGGAGGTGATTAGGAGTCTTATTACTTCGTTCTAATGTGATTAGCATCAAAAAGAGCAATCACATGACTATCGCGTTAAAAACGATGTGTACATCTTACACAAGTCTTGATTTAGGAAGACCTTATTATTTCATTGGTTCTCTCATATTGTCAAAGAAAGAGGTGATTATGAGTCCTATGAATTCGTTCTAGTTCGGTTAGCCTCAAAAGGAGCAGCAATCCTATCACTAGTGCCTTCGAAACGATCCGTACATCTCACACAAGTCTTTATTTAGGGAGACCTTCTTAATGTTTCATTAGTTCTCTCAAATTGTCAAAATATAGTTGATTATGAGTCCTATTACTTCGTTCTAGTTGAAATTAGCATCAAAAGGAGCAATCTCATCGCTATCGCATTCAAAACGATGCGTAGATCTCACACAGGTCTTTATTTAGGGAGAAATTCATATTGTTTCATTGGTTGTTTCAAATTTACAAAGAAAGAGGTGATTAAGAGTTGTATTACTTCGTTCTAGTTTGATTAGCGTCAAAACGAGAAACCCATGACTATCGCGTTCAAAACCATGCGTTCATATCACACAATTCTTTATTTAGGGATACCTTCTTATTGTTTCATTGGTGCACTAAAATTATCAAACAAAGAGGTGATTAGGAGTCCTATAACTTCTTTCTAAGTTTGATTTGCATCAAAAGGAGCATCCCATGACTATCGCGTTAAAAACGATGCGTACATCTCACACAAGTCTTCATTTAAGGAGACCTTCTTATTGTTTCATTGGTTCTCTAAAATTGTGAAAGAAGGAGTTGATTAGGAGTCTTATTACTTCGTTCTAGTGTGATTAGCATCAAAAGGAGCAATCCCATGACTATCGCGTTAAAAACGAAGTGTACATCTCACACAAGTCTTGATTTAGGAAGACCTTCTTATTGTTTCATTGGTTCACTGAAATTGTCAAAGAAAGAGGTGATTATGAGTCCTATGAATTCGTTCTAGTTTCATTAGCCTCAAAAGGAGCAGCAATGCTATCACTAGTGCCTTCAAACGATCCGTACATCTCACACAAGTCTTCATTTAGGGAGACCTTCTTAATGTTTCATTAGTTCTCTCAAATTGTCAAACTATAGGTGATTATGAGTCCTATGACTTCGTTCTAGTTGAAATTTGCATCGAAAGGAGCAATCACATCACTATCGCGTTCAAAACGATGCGTAGATCTCACACAGGTCTTTATTTAGGGAGACCTTCATATTGTTTCATTGGTTGTTTCAAATTTACAAAGAAAGAGGTGATTAAGAGTTGTATTACTTCGTTCTAGTTTGATTAGTGTCATAACGAGAAACCCATGACTATCGCGTTCAAAACCATGCGTTCATATCACACAATTCTTCATTTAGGGATACCTTCTTATTGTTTCATTGGTGCACTAAAATTATCAAACAAAGAGGTGATTAGGAGTCCTATAACTTCTTTCTAAATTTGATTTGCATCAAAAGGAGCAATCCCATGACTATCGCGTTAAAAACGATGCGTACATCTCACACAAATCTTCATTTAAGGAGACCTTCTTATTGTTTCATTGGTTCTCTAAAATTGTGAAAGAAGGAGTTGATTAGGAGTCTTATTACTTCGTTCTAATGTGATTAGCATCAAAAGGAGCAATCCCATGACTATCGCGTTAAAAACGAAGTGTACATCTCACACAAGTCTTGATTTAGGAAGACCTTCTTATTGTTTCATTGGTTCACTGAAATTGTCAAAGAAAGAGGTGATTATGAGTCCTATGAATTCGTTCTAGTTTGATTAGCATCAAAATGAGCAGCAATGCTATCACTAGTGCCTTCAAAACGATCCGTACATCTCACACAAGTCTTCATTTAGGGAGACCTTCTTAATGTTTCATTAGTTCTCTCAAATTGTCAAACTATAGGTGATTATGAGTCCTATGACTTCGTTCTAGTTGAAATTTGCATCGAAAGGAGCAATCACATCACTATCGCGTTGAAAACGATGCGTAGATCTCACACAGGTCTTCATTTAGGGAGACCTTCATATTGTTTCGTTGGTTGTTTCAAATTTACAAAGAAAGAGGTGATTAAGAGTTGTATTACTTCGTTCTAGATTGATTAGCATCAAAACTAGAAACCCATGACTATCGCGTTCAAAACCATGCGTTCATATCATACAATTCTTCATTTAGGGATACCTTCTTATTGTTTCATTGGTGCACTAAAATTGTCAAAGAAAGATGTGATTAAGAGTCCTATAACTTCGTTCTAAGTTTGATTAGCATCAAAGGAACAATCCCATAACTATCGCATTAAAAACGATGCGTACATCTCACACAAGTCTTCATTTAAGGAGACTTTCTTATAGTTTCATTGGTTCTGTAAAATTGTGAAAGAAGGAGGTGATTAGGAGTCTTATTACTTCGTTCTAATGTGATTAGCATCAAAAGAGAAATCACATGACTATCGCGTTAAAAACGATGTGTACATCTTACACAAGTCTTGATTTAGGAAGACCTTATTATTTCATTGGTTCTCTCATATTGTCAAAGAAAGAGGTGATTATGAGTCCTATGAATTCGTTCTAGTTCGGTTAGCCTCAAAAGGAGCAGCAATCCTATCACTAGTGCCTTCGAAACGATCCGTACATCTCACACAAGTCTTTATTTAGGGAGACCTTCTTAATGTTTCATTAGTTCTCTTAAATTGTCAAAATATAGTTGATTATGAGTCCTATTACTTCGTTCTAGTTGAAATTAGCATCAAAAGGAGCAATCTCATCGCTATCGCATTCAAAACGATGCGTAGATCTCACACAGGTCTTTATTTAGGGAGAAATTCATATTGTTTCATTGGTTGTTTCAAATTTACAAAGAAAGAGGTGATTAAGAGTTGTATTACTTCGTTCTAGTTTGATTAGCGTCAAAACGAGAAACCCATGACTATCGCGGTCAAAACCATGCGTTCATATCACACAATTCTTTATTTAGGGATACCTTCTTATTGTTTCATTGGTGCACTAAAATTATCAAACAAAGAGGTGATTAGGAGTCCTATAACTTCTTTCTAAGTTTGATTTGCATCAAAAGGAGCAATCCCATGACTATCGCGTTAAAAACGATGCGTACATCTGACACAAGTCTTCATTTAAGGAGACCTTCTTATTGTTTCATTGGTTCTCTAAAATTGTGAAAGAAGGAGTTGATTAGGAGTCTTATTACTTCGTTCTAATGTGATTAGCATCAAAAGGAGCAATCCCATGACTATCGCGTTAAAAACGAAGTGTACATCTCACACAAGTCTTGATTTAGGAAGACCTTCTTATTGTTTCATTGGTTCACTGAAATTGTCAAAGAAAGAGGTGATGATGAGTCCTATGAATTCGTTCTAGTTTCGTTAGCCTCAAAAGGAGCAGCAATGCTATCACTAGTGCCTTCAAAACGATCCGTACATCTCACACAAGTCTTCATTTAGGGAGACCTTCTTAATGTTTCATTAGTTCTCTCAAATTGTCAAACTATAGGTGATTATGAGTCCTATGACTTCGTTCTAGTTGAAATTTGCATCGAAAGGAGCAATCACATCACTATCGCGTTCAAAACGATGCGTAGATCTCACACAGGTCTTCATTTAGGGAGACCTTCATATTGTTTCATTGGTTGTTTCAAATTTACAAAGAAAGAGGTGATTAAGAGTTGTATTACTTCGTTCTAGTTTGATTAGTGTCATAACGAGAAACCCATGACTTTCGCGTTCAAAACCATGCGCTCATATCACACAATTCTTCATTTAGGGATACCTTCTTATTGTTTCATTGGTGCACTAAAATTATCAAACAAAGAGGTGATTAGGAGTCCTATAACTTCTTTCTAAGTTTGATTTGCATCAAAAGGAGCAATCCCATGACTATCGCGTTAAAAACGATGCGTACATCTCACACAAATCTTCATTTAAGGAGACCTTCTTATTGTTTTATTGGTTCTCTAAAATTGTGAAAGAAGGAGTTGATTAGGAGTCTTATTACTTCGTTCTAATGTGATTAGCATCAAAAGGAGCAATCCCATGACTATCGCATTAAAAACGAAGTGTACATCTCACACAAGTATTGATTTAGGAAGACCTTCTTATTGTTTCATTGGTTCACTGAAATTGTCAAAGAAAGAGGTGATTATGAGTCCTATGAATTCGTTCTAGTTTGATTAGCATCAAAATGAGCAGCAATGCTATCACTAGTGCCTTCAAAACGATCTGTACATCTCACACAAGTCTTCATTTTGGGAGACCTTCTTAATGTTTCATTAGTTCTCTCAAATTGTCAAACTATAGGTGATTATGAGTCCTATGACTTCGTTCTAGTTGAAATTTGCATCGAAAGGAGCAATCACATCACTATCGCGTTGAAAACGATGCGTAGATCACAGGTCTTCATTTAGGGAGACCTTCATATTGTTTCGTTGGTTGTTTCAAATTTACAAAGAAAGAGGTGATTAAGAGTTGTATTACTTCGTTCTAGATTGATTAGCATCAAAACTAGAAACCCATGACTATCGCGTTCAAAACCATGCGTTCATATCATACAATTCTTCATTTAGGGATACCTTCTTATTGTTTCATTGGTGCACTAAAATTGTCAAAGAAAGATGTGATTAAGAGTCCTATAACTTCGTTCTAAGATTGATTAGCATCAAAGGAAACAATCCCATAACTATCGCATTAAAAACGATGCGTACATCTCACACAAGTCTTCATTTAAGGAGACTTTCTTATAGTTTCATTGGTTCTGTAAAATTGTGAAAGAAGGAGGTGATTAGGAGTCTTATTACTTCGTTCTAATGTGATTAGCATCAAAAAGAGCAATCACATGACTATCGCGTTAAAAATGATGTGTACATCTTACACAAGTTTTTATTTAGGAAGACCTTATTATTTCATTGGTTCTCTCATATTGTCAAAGAAAGAGGTGATTATGAGTCCTATGAATTCGTTCTAGTTCGGTTAGCCTCAAAAGGAGCAGCAATCCTATCACTAGTGCCTTCGAAACGATCCGTACATCTCACACAAGTCTTTATTTAGGGAGACCTTCTTAATGTTTCATTAGTTCTCTCAAATTGTCAAAATATAGTTGATTATGAGTCCTATTACTTCGTTCTAGTTGAAATTAGCATCAAAAGGAGCAATCTCATCGCTATCGCATTCAAAACGATGCGTAGATCTCACACAGGTCTTTATTTAGGGAGAAATTCATATTGTTTCATTGGTTGTTTCAAATTTACAAAGAAAGAGGTGATTAAGAGTTGTATTACTTCGTTCTAGTTTGATTAGCGTCAAAACAAGAAACCCATGACTATCGCGGTCAAAACCATGCGTTCATATCACACAATTCTTTATTTAGGGATACATTCTTATTGTTTCATTGGTGCACTAAAATTATCAAACAAAGAGGTGATTAGGAGTCCTATAACTTCTTTCTAAGTTTGATTTGCATCAAAAGGAGCAATCCCATGACTATCGCGTTAAAAACGATGCGTACATCTCACACAAGTCTTCATTTAAGGAGACCTTCTTATTGTTTTTTTGGTTCTCTAAAATTGTGAAAGAAGGAGTTGATTAGGAGTCTTATTACTTCGTTCTAATGTGATTAGCATCAAAAGGAGCAATCCCATGACTATCGCGTTAAAAACGAAGTGTACATCTCACACAAGTCTTGATTTAGGAAGACCTTCTTATTGTTTCATTGGTTCACTGAAATTGTCAAAGAAAGAGGTGATTATGAGTCCTATGAATTCGTTCTAGTTTCGTTAGCCTCAAAAGGAGCAGCAATGCTATCACTAGTGCCTTCAAAACGATCCGTACATCTCACACAAGTCTTCATTTAGGGAGACCTTCTTAATGTTTCATTAGTTCTCTCAAATTGTCAAACTATAGGTGATTATGAGTCCTATGACTTCGTTCTAGTTGAAATTTGCATCGAAAGGAGCAATCACATCACTATCGCGTTCAAAACGATGCGTAGATCTCACACAGGTCTTCATTTAGGGAGACCTTCATATTGTTTCATTAGTTGTTTCAAATTTACAAAGAAAGAGGTGATTAAGAGTTGTATTACTTCGTTCTAGTTTGATTAGTGTCATAACGAGAAACCCATGACTTTCGCGTTCAAAACCATGCGCTCATATCACACAATTCTTCATTTAGGGATACCTTCTTATTGTTTCATTGGTGCACTAAAATTATCAAACAAAGAGGTGATTAGGAGTCCTATAACTTCTTTCTAAGTTTGATTTGCATCAAAAGGAGCAATCCCATGACTATCGCGTTAAAAACGATGCGTACATCTCACACAAATCTTCATTTAAGGAGACCTTCTTATTGTTTCATTGGTTCTCTAAAATTGTGAAAGAAGGAGTTGATTAGGAGTCTTATTACTTCGTTCTAATGTGATTAGCATCAAAAGGAGCAATCCCATGACTATCGCGTTAAAAACGAAGTGTACATCTCACACAAGTATTGATTTAGGAAGACCTTCTTATTGTTTCATTGGTTCTCTCAAATTATCAAAGAAAGAGGTGATTATGAGTCCTATGAATTCGTTCTAGTTTGATTAGCATCAAAATGAGCAGCAATGCTATCACTAGTGCCTTCAAAACGATCCGTACATCTCACACAAGTCTTCATTTTGGGAGACCTTCTTAATGTTTCATTAGTTCTCTCAAATTGTCAAACTATAGGTGATTATGAGTCCTATGACTTCGTTCTAGTTGAAATTTGCATCGAAAGGAGCAATCACATCACTATCGCGTTCAAAACGATGCGTAGATCACAGGTCTTCATTTAGGGAGACCTTCATATTGTTTCGTTGGTTGTTTCAAATTTACAAAGAAAGAGGTGATTAAGAGTTGTATTACTTCGTTCTAGATTGATTAGCATCAAAACTAGAAACCCATGACTATCGCGTTCAAAACCATGCGTTCATATCATACAATTCTTCATTTAGGGATACCTTCTTATTGTTTCATTGGTGCACTAAAATTGTCAAACAAAGAGGTGATTAGGAGTCCTATAACTTCGTTCTAAGTTTGATTAGCATCAAAAGAAACAATCCCATAACTATCGCATTAAAAACGATGCGTACATCTCACACAAGTCTTCATTTAAGGAGACTTTCTTATAGTTTCATTGGTTCTATAAAATTGTGAAAGAAGGAGGTGATTAGGAGTCTTATTACTTCGTTCTAATGTGATTAGCATGAAAAAGAGCAATCACATGACTATCGCGTTAAAAACGATGTGTACATCTCACACAAGTCTTGATTTAGGAAGACCTTATTGTTTCATTGGTTCTCTCATATTGTCAAAGAAAGAGGTGATTATGAGTCCTATGAATTCGTTCTAGTTCGGTTAGCCTCAAAAGGAGCAGCAATCCTATCACTAGTGCCTTCGAAACGATCCGTACATCTCACACAAGTCTTTATTTAGGGAGACCTTCTTAATGTTTCATTAGTTCTGTCAAATTGTCAAAATATAGTTGATTATGAGTCCTATTACTTCGTTCTAGTTGAAATTAGCATCAAAAGGAGCAATCTCATCGCTATCGCATTCAAAACGATGCGTAGATCTCACACAGGTCTTTATTTAGGGAGAAATTCATATTGTTTCATTGGTTGTTTCAAATTTACAAAGAAAGAGGTGATTAAGAGTTGAATTACTTCGTTCTAGTTTGATTAGCGTCAAAACGAGAAACCAATGACTATCGCGTTCAAAACCATGCGTTCATATCACACAATTTTTTATTTAGGGATACCTTCGTATTGTTTCATTGGTGCACTAAAATTATCAAACAAAGAGGTGATTAGGAGTCCTATAACTTCTTTCTAAGTTTGATTTGCTTCAAAAGGAGCAATCCCATGACTATCGCGTTAAAAACGATGCGTACATCTCACACAAGTCTTCATTTAAGGAGATCTTCTTATTGTTTCATTGGTTCTCTAAAATTGTGAAAGAATGAGTTGATTAGGAGTCTTATTACTTCGTTCTAGTGTGATTAGCATCAAAAGGAGCAATCCCATGACTATCGCGTTAAAAACAAAGTGTACATCTCACACAAGTCTTGATTTAGGAAGACCTTCTTATTGTTTCATTGGTTCACTGAAATTGTCAAAGAAAGAGGTGATTATAAGTCCTATGAATTCGTTCTAGTTTCATTAGCCTCAAAAGGAGCAGCAATGCTATCACTAGTGCCTTCAAAACGATCCGTACATCTCACACAAGTCTTCATTTAGGGAGACCTTCTTAATGTTTCATTAGTTCTCTCAAATTGTCAAACTATAGGTGATTATGAGTCCTATGACTTCGTTCTAGTTGAAATTTGCATCGAAAGGAGCAATCACATCACTATCGCGTTCAAAACGATGCGTAGATCACAGGTCTTCATTTAGGGAGACCTTCATATTGTTTCGTTGGTTGTTTCAAATTTACAAAGAAAGAGGTGATTAAGAGTTGTATTACTTCGTTCTAGATTGATTAGCATCAAAACTAGAAACCCATGACTATCGCGTTCAAAACCATGCGTTCATATCATACAATTCTTCATTTAGGGATACCTTCTTATTGTTTCATTGGTGCACTAAAATTGTCAAAGAAAGATGTGATTAAGAGTCCTATAACTTCTTTCTAAAATTTGATTAGCATCAAAGGAAACAATCCCATAACTATCGCATTAAAAACGATGCGTACATCTCACACAAGTCTTCATTTAAGGAGACTTTCTTATAGTTTCATTGGTTCTGTAAAATTGTGAAAGAAGGAGGTGATTAGGAGTCTTATTACTTCGTTCTAATGTGATTAGCATCAAAAAGAGCAATCACATGACTATCGCGTTAAAAATGATGTGTATATCTTACACAAGTTTTTATTTAGGAAGACCTTATTATTTCATTGGTTCTCTCATATTGTCAAAGAAAGAGGTGATTATGAGTCCTATGAATTCGTTCTAGTTCGGTTAGCCTCAAAAGGAGCAGCAATCCTATCACTAGTACCTTCGAAACGATCCGTACATCTCACACAAGTCTTTATTTAGGGAGACCTTCTTAATGTTTCATTAGTTCTCTCAAATTGTCAAAATATAGTTGATTATGAGTCCTATTACTTCGTTCTAGTTGAAATTAGCATCAAAAGGAGCAATCTCGTCGCTATCGCATTCAAAACGATGCGTAGATCTCACACAGGTCTTCATTTAGGGAGACCTTCATATTTTCATTGGTTGTTTCAGATTTACAAAGAAAGAGGTGATTAAGAGTTGTATTACTTCGTTCTAGTTTGATTAGCGTCAAAACGAGAAACCCATGACTATCGCGTTCAAAACCATGCGTTCATATCACACAATTCTTTATTTAGGGATACCTTCTTATTGTTTCATTGGTGCACTAAAATTATCAAACAAAGAGGTGATTAGGAGTCCTATAACTTCTTTCTAAGTTTGATTTGCATCAAAAGGAGCAATCCAATGACTATCGCGTTAAAAACAATGCGTACATCTCACACAAGTCTTCATTTAAGGAGACCTTATTGTTTCATTGGTTCTCTAAAATTGTGAAAGAAGGAGTTGATTAGGAGTCTTATTGTAATACCCGAGAATTTCCATATATTATTAAATAAATATATTAATGGAAATGAGAATTTATTTGAATATAAATGATTTTGTGTTATGAGATGAATTAATTCAATTATATATAATTGAATAATTATAATAATTGAGAAATTGGTGGAGTTTGTGATAAACTCGTTGATTGCCTTGTGTGGCACAGTGGCGTAATATAAGAATGATTATATTAATTTAAGCGAACAATTAATCTATATTAATTGTTAATCGAAGAATATTAATTAACTGTTATAAAATACTAATGAGGATCGATTAACAATATGTGATTATTATTATTGCAAGAAACTTAATAATAATGAGCAACGTGTTTATAAATACAATAAGATTTATATCAAAGTGATAATTAATCATATAAGGGTTAATTAAATTGTTATGGAGGTTAACAATTATATTGATGGATGTAGGATATGTGTATATTATTAATTAATATTCAAATTATAAGATGAGAAATTATATGTGCAAGCATGCGAATTAAATGTATAGTAACTATATGTTATGATATGTGTAGGTGACAAATGATGTGTGGATATACATTAAAATAATGTATCATGGATCTATTATAAATAATTGTTGAGTAATACAATTTAATAATATATGATATAATGTAATGTGGTAGTATCCGATGGTATTATATCAGTAAGATAAACGTACCTGGATTATATGTGTGTAAATTACACTTATTACATTATGTGAAGTACATTGTGATTTAAATTATAACCTAAGAGTACATATATATATAACATATGTATATGGTGTGTATATACAAGTGTAGTATTTGCAAATGCTGAGGAGTTAAATCAATTGTCTCATTTTAAGTGTCCCATTTGCTCTTCACGTGCTTGACATACAGCTAAGGCCTATTCCTTCTTCTTCTCCCCAAACTCAGCAACTAGCATTTCATAGCTCATGATTGTGGAGGGAGTGGGATTCATGATGAATCCAACCACTAATTACCTACCCTTTGATAACCTTCATGCATTCCTATAATCCGTTAGTTTGATATGGGATACAATTGCTTTGTCTGTATAATGGGAGTTCTATAAATATAGCCTCATCTCCTTCACATTTCTTTTGCTGAGCATTTTGGCTAAGTGAGACTAGAGAGCATATATATATATATATCAGTGTTATTGAGATAGCAGCAAGCTTAAATCATTTACAGAGGTATAAATCCTCTTCGTATCTTCATTGTCATTTTCTGTCAAAATTTCTATTCGTGAATTCTTGATTTCAGTTGGAAGTTATGGTTTTGTGAATTGAGAATAATAATTAGTTGTTTAAAGGACTTATATATGTGATTAGAATTACTATATATGCTTCATTGCTCTTCAATTTCATTTTTGGTGTTTCCATTTCTGAGATTTCTGTAAAAACATCAAATATCGTGAAATTAGTTGGTGTTCATGAAATTGGGAATTGATAATTGCTATTGACTATTATATAAGCATATATGTACGTGTTAGTAAGTTAAACAAGTCTAATAGCATTTGGGTATGTTGAAATCGATGAAATGGGAGGTTTTTGGTCGGATTTCGCTGCAGTCTGAACTGCAGAAAACTGCCTCGACGCCGCAGCGCCGAAGCCCGCGCCGCAGCGCCACACGCGCCGCAGCCCGCGCCGCAGCGCCGCACGCAGCGCCACTCGCGCCGCAGCGCCAGTAGTGAGCTGCTGTGCCGCGCCGCAGCGCCATCCTCTGTGTTCAGTTTTTCTGCATTCTGCAACAAAACTGTTATGAACTAATTGTTTGATTTTTGTTTAAACAAGCATGAAAGCATGATTAATACTTATATATAAACCTAATGAGGCAATGTGAACATGTTTTAGTATATTAGCATGCATGGTTAACCAAACGACATATAGTTTGAAAACGAACTTAAAGTTTCATGAACGACGTTAACATATATGAAGCATGTTAATATTCTGACTTTCGAGACATGTTAGTATGACCTAGAAACACATGAAATGCATACTAACTTATGTATATAGGTTCCGTGATATAATATGGACATGTGAACCCAACTAGTGCACCTTTCTAACAAAAATACAAGTTTTGAAGGTTGATATTGACATGTAAAAACCATGTATACATTCTGACTTTTCGAGCATGTTTATAGGGCCTTGAAATACATGAAAAGCATGTTAACTTGTGTATATGGGTTTCATAAGGAAGCATGAACATGATAGACCTTATTAATGAACTATACTAACAAAGTATAAGCTTTGAACGTGAACGTTGGTATGTTATGACGAGAATTAGAATTTGACATTTATGAACACATGTGATAGTACTCTTAGACTCATTCATGTGTCATGCATGTATATATACCATGATTAGTTGCCATGATTAAAGTTTAGCATGAACAAAGCATGTTTTCAAGATAATAACAATGCTAGCTACATATATGCAATACGAGTACTCATGAGCATGACTAATACAAGTTATATGAATATCTTATGTGTTTAAAAGCGACCATGTTAGACCATATGAGTTCGTGTCCTTGAATGGCTTTAAGTATTGACTTAAGAACCTATACCATGTACGATTGGATTTGGAAAAGTTATACAAGCATGTAAAGTATCCTTTAAATATGAATACATGCTACGTGATATTATATGATGTTACTTGAACCCGATTTTGACGGTTAACTTAAGGAGATGCCGTAACTTGCTAAAATGAAATATATTTAGTATTGATTGTGGTCTTATGAGATATTAATAATATGCAAGCATGTTTGCTAATTGTTGAGATCTTATATAATATGAGAATGCGTTTAAACTCTAAAGAAGGAACGTTAAGGATAGAAATTATATTCTATATAACTGTGTAGCTAGGTAAAACTTAGCTTATGTGTTGATCGTATATTCAAAGAGAAAATGTGAAGTTAAATTATATGACTAATGAATATCATATATATACTGTATTACGATAGGAATTCGAAAGTGTTGATTTCTTTTCGTGGATAAACTACGCTAAAGGCAAGTTCTCTTACTTACACTCTTTTAAAGTGCAAGTATCCTAACCGACGCATTTACTTTATGCAAGGAAATCTATGATTGTGAAAGTTTCCTAACTTATACTCTTTTACTATGCAAGTATCCTATCTTGTGTATTGCGAACTAGTTTCCTATTTAATCGGTTGAATCGAATTAGCATACTTGAACTCTTATTTCATTAAAGCTATTATTCATGTTGAACTTAGTATTGTTCTTGAATATTGTGAAAGTGTCTATGCCATTTGATTCGGCTAGACTTATATTATTGAAAAGCGACCCAAACTAATTGATTGGTGCGGGATCTTGTATTTGACTGAGAAGAACAACCTTCTTTGAAGGGAATATATAATTGTCGGAGAACCGACGTGCACACTTGAGTATGGTTGATTGTTATGCATAACAAGGGTACTTTAGGCTGATCACCTGTTGTACCTGTTTTTGTTGGATTTTCAGTTTATTACTGTCAATTCTAGTAGAAGTTCATAGTCCGTAGTGACTACTCAGTATTCAATTATTTGAAATCTTGAATTGACTTATTATTGAATCATATTGATATTATCCTGTCCTTAGCGACTGATATTGAGAACTATTGATATTCTTGTTATTCTTGAACTATCAAATCTTGTTATACCCTTTCGAGAATTGAGAATCTTATTACTCACCCTTATTGTATATTACTTGCTGGGCAATTTGTGCTCATTCTTGCTTTCCTTAAAACATTTCAGTTAAGGCAGAGCATGGTGAACCTTCGGGCGTTGATAAGGGCAAGGGCAAAGCTACCAACTAGCTTATGTCTGTTATGTTTTAAATATATTCATATTGTATGAAGATGATGTAGTAAGACTGGATTTGATTATGTTTAAGCTTAAGTTAGATTATGTAATAAGTCGTTAACTGATATTATTAGGTAATCTATTAAGTACTGTAGGTTGCGAGACTTGGGGGAATAATTATAATAAATCATTGTAAATTATTCTAAAATAGATTTTCCGCTGTGATCGTATGATATTTAATTATTATTATTGTGATGTATTACCATGAGCACGTGATGAACCGAATTCGAGAGACCAAGTGGCGGTCCTGGAATTTGGGGGCGTCACAGGTTGGTATCAGAGCTGTAGTTATAAACCTTAGGAACGAGTGTCCTTAGACTATAACTTAGGCGAACTTAGAAGTTAGGAAGGAGATAAAACTCATGTAGAGTTTTCCTTGAGAGACTTAGTCTGTTATGAAATGTAACTTCATTCTATACAATGAACTTATATTTTGTTTAACATTCTAATGGAGATGCTATTTCTTGTCTTGTGTTTGTGAGTGTAGGATGACAGACACAGGGGTACCTAGTAGAGTTGTAGAGGAGGAGCCCAGGGATATACACGTAGTATACGAGGCACCTCTAGAGGCTACACCAGTGCAGGCAGTTGCACCATCCGAGTTTGATGACGAGGATGAGATCGAGATTGAGATAGAGACTGATCCAGAGGAGGAGCCGATGGAGGATGAGCCAGTAGAGGACTCTGATGAGGCTACTATAGAGGAACAGATGTTAGGCGAGTACGAGGAGCGTATTCTAGAGTTAGACTGTAGAGTTCAGGAGCTGGAGGCAGAGGCCCACGAGAGAGAGTCTGAGTTCCAGAAGCTGAGGGACGAGGACCACCAGAGGAAGCTGGCTATGCAAGAGCTAGAGGTGGAGATTGCCTACCGTAGGGAGGCAGGGATCCAGATGGGGACTCTATTTCACAGGTCAGTGGCTAGGAATGTAGATTTGGCAGAGAAGCTAGAAGAGGTTGAGCAGAGGGAGCTGAGTGAGAAGACTGAGAAAGAGGCACTCCGTACTCAGCTAGAGTTGGAGGTGATGGATAGGTTACACTTCGAGGAGAAGTGGGAAGCGTCCAATGAGAGAGCCGACGACCTTGAGGACGAGGTCAGGTGCAAGAAGAGAAAGATGAACAAGATGGGGTATGTGTTCCGTTCAGCTTTTGAAAGGGTGATTGATGGTGTGTACCACTACCCGGCAGAACAGGGACAGACTCTACATACCTTGACCCGAGAGCTGGTTGCGTATATAGCACAGTTGGAGTACAAGAGCGCAGTGGAGCGCGGGATGATGGGATGAGATTTCCTTAGTCAGTCTAGTGGTAGTACTAGTTGTGTCTTCATGTATTGTATATACTATGTTGTAATCCCGATCTTTTGTGTAAGATGTGGGATGATGATGTAAACCCCGAGTTAGCTTTTGTTAGAGGGGTAGTATGGTAGTAGGTTGGTATATTCCCCGTCTTTTGTGATATTAGGGGATATATGTGATAACATTTATAGCAGTATGCTGGGGAAATCATGTAATGAAATGAAATGGCATATGAATATAAATGGAGTTGATTTTAGAAACGTGTTATAAATTTATTCTTTTAGTATTAAAAGAAATACTTAAGTAATATACTTGAATAATAATAAAATGAAAACTTGTGATGCAAATAATGCCGCCCAGACGTAGATTGACAGCACCCGAAGAATCTGTTAACAATGAGAGAGAACAAGTAGACCCGATCCAGAAACTGGTAGACTTGTTAGGAGAAGCCTTAAGGGGAAGGAACAATGAACCCGTTCGCCCGAACCCTCAAACTGTGCCAGTAACAACCTTTAAAGACTTTAAGAGTGTAGGACCCCCGGAGTTCGAGGGAACTACCGACCCAATCATCGCACAAACGTGGATCAAAGAGATCGAAAAAGCTTTCACTATAGCTAGCGTAGGCGAAGATCAGAAGACGGTGTTTGCCACGTACATGATGAGGGGAGAAGCGAACTACTGGTGGAAGGCTAATCAACAAAGAGCTGGAGAAGGGATAATAGCTTGGGATAAGTTTAAGACACTGTTCTTCGAAAATTACTTTCCAAAAAGTATGAAGAATAGGATGGAGGTGAAATTCCTAGAGTTAAAACAAGGTGAGATGACGGTGGCGCAATACGCGGCTAGGTTTAACGAACTAGCGCGATTTGCGGAGCACCAAGTTGGTGATGAAGAGAGGAAGGCTAGACGCTTTGAACAAGGGTTGAAGCCATGGCTGTTCAATAAGGTATCAGTTCTTCAAATTGATTCCTTTGCAACATTACTGGAGAAGGCAATCATTGCGGAAGGCGGCAGTGAGGCCTTAAGTCAGTATAACAAAGAAAAGAAAGGAAAGAATACTGGAGGAGAGAATCGTACGGGAGGAAGTAGTAGCGGAGGAAGCAACTTGGGAAAGAGAAAGTGGGAGAATAATAACAACAACAAAAACAACAATAATCAATCAGGGAATTTTCGTGGAGGTTTCAAGAAGAGGGCTGAAGGATGCCCGAAGTGTGGGAAGAATCACCAGGGCGAGTGCTGGAAGGGACGTGGCACTTGCTACAACTGCGGACAGGAAGGGCACATCTCGCCTAACTGTTTGAAACCGAAGAAGATACAAGGATGCTTTGCTTGTGGCTCGATGGAGCACCGAATTAAGGACTGCCCAAAGAAGGGAAGTGGCGGGGGTAGTAATCAGCAAGGAGGCAACAAGCTGATGATCGGTGGACCGGCACAATCTAACCGCCCAACCGCCAGAACCTTTAACATGACCGTCCAAGACGCAGTGGCTGCGAAGGATGTGGTGTCAGGTATAATCCCAATCAATGATATAAATGCTTATGTATTATTTGATTCGGGTGCCACCTGTTCTTTTGTATCTGAAGAATTTGCTAGTAGACTTAGTACACCTCGAGAACTATTAGAAAATCCTTTGATCATAGAAGTTGCTAATAAGGAAGTGATCCCTGTAGAATACGTTTATCGAAATTGTCGCGCAAATATTAGTAAACATGAACTGAGCGTAGACTTGATTCCTATTAGACTGGGAGAATTTGACGTAATACTGGGAATGGATTGGTTGTATAACCATGCTGCGATAATTGACTGTCAGAACAAATGTGTGAACCTTCAGACTCCGAGTAAGTCTAAGGTAGTGTTTTATGGTAGCTCATCGCTTAAGCAATCGTGTTGCGTTACGATGATGCAGGCCAAGAAATTGTTAAGGAAAGGATGTGGAGGATATTTAGCTTACATCGTTGATACTCGGAAGAAGGGAGTAGAAATTAAGGATATATACGTAGTTAATGAATTCCAAGATGTGTTTCCGGACGATCTGCCTGGTCTTCCGCCAGACAGAGAAATCGAATTCGTAATAGACTTAGCACCGGGAACGGCACCGATTTCGAAAGCTCCATATCGTATGGCGCCAGTAGAAATGAAGGAATTAATGATGCAATTGCAAGAATTATTGGATAAGGGTTACATTCGACCGAGTGTTTCTCCTTGGGGAGCACCAGTACTATTCGTTAAGAAGAAGGACGGATCAATGAGGCTCTGTATCGATTATCGAGAATTGAATAGAGTAACGATAAAGAACCGGTATCCGCTACCGAGGATAGACGACTTATTTGATCAACTGAAGGGAGCAAAGTGTTTCTCAAAGATCGACCTACGAACAGGATATCATCAACTGAAGGTACGGGATGAGGACATACCAAAGACTGCGTTTCGAACCCGTTATGGACACTACGAGTTTTTGGTAATGTCATTCGGATTGACTAATGCTCCGGCAGCATTTATGGACTTGATGAACCGAGTTTTCAAGCCATACTTGGATAAATTTGTAGTGGTTTTTATCGACGACATTTTGATCTACTCAAAGACAGAGGAAGAACACGCCGAACATCTGAAGATTGTTTTGGAGGCACTAAGGAAGGAGAAGATGTATGCAAAATTTTCTAAGTGCGAATTTTGGATGGAGAAGGTTCAATTCTTAGGCCACGTGGTGGATAAGAATGGAATCTCTGTAGACCCTGCGAAGGTTGAAGCAGTAAGTAATTGGGAACAACCGAGAACACCGACGGAGGTGAGAAGCTTTCTAGGGTTAGCTGGGTACTATCGAAGATTCATCCAAGATTTTTCTAAGATAGCAACCCCGCTGACCAATTTGACTAGAAAGACAGGTGAAATTTGTATGGACCGACAAATGCGAAGAAAGTCTTCAAGAACTGAAAAGGAGATTGAGCGAAGCACCTGTATTATCATTACCAGATGATGCGGGAAATTTTGTGGTGTATAGTGATGCATCGCACAAGGGGCTTGGCTGTGTGCTCATGCAACATGGCAAGGTCATTGCATATGCATCACGACAATTAAAGGATTACGAAAAACGATACCCTACTCACGACTTAGAGTTAGCGGCAGTAGTTTTTGCGTTAAAGATATGGAGGCATTATCTATACGGAGAAAAATGTGAGATATACACGGACCACAAAAGTCTGAAATATATCTTCACACAGAAGGAGTTAAACATGCGACAGAGAAGGTGGTTAGAATTAATCAAAGACTATGACTGCGATATTCTTTATCACCCGGGAAAGGCAAATGTGGTTGCCGACGCTCTGAGCAGGAAAGGAAGGGAGAAGTTGTTTAATTTGACGACTCAGGAAGAGTTGATAAGAGAGATGGAGAAATTGGAGATAGAAGTAAAAGGACCAGAAAAGTCTGGTGAGAAGTTAATTGTAATGGAAGCTTGTCCGACGTTGTTGAATAGAGTAAAGGAAGCTCAGGAAAAGGATGAAGAGTGTGAGAAAATCCGAAAGAGGATCACAGGAAGTGAGGGAGAAAAATTTCGAATGGATAAAGACGGTATTTTGAGATTTGAAGGGAGAGTGTGGGTACCAGCGGTAACTGAGTTGAGGGAAGAGATTTTGCACGAGGCACACAATACGACATATTCCGTTCATCCGGGAGGCACAAAGATGTACCGAGATCTAAGGCAACATTTTTGGTGGCCTAATTTGAAACGGGAAGTCGCAGAGTGCGTCAGTAAATGCTTGACTTGCCAACGCGTTAAAGCAGAACATCAGCGGCCAAGTGGTTTACTACAACCATTAGAAATACCAGAGTGGAAATGGGAGCATATTACCATGGACTTCGTGGTAGGACTTCCAGTTACACAGAAAGGTTATGATGCTATTTGGGTTATCGTGGATCGACTAACGAAGACCGCACACTTTCTACCAATCAAGATCCGCTACAGTTTGAACCAATTAGCAAGCCTATATGTAAAAGAAATTATTTCACGACATGGAGTGCCGGTGTCAATTGTCTCTGATCGAGATCCGCGCTTCACGTCCAATTTTTGGAAGAGTTTGCAAGAAAGAATGGGAACGCAGTTGAGGTTGAGTACAGCTTATCATCCTCAAACAGACGGACAAAGTGAGCGAACAATACAAACGCTAGAAGACATGCTTAGGACTTGCGTGATGGATTTTAAGGGAAATTGGGACGACCACCTACCCTTAGTAGAATTCGCATATAATAATAGCTACCATGCGAGTATTGGCATGCCACCGTACGAAGCTCTTTACGGGAGAAAGTGCAGAACGCCGTTATGTTGGGACGAAGTCGGAGAACGACGAATACTCGGACCAGAGTTAGTTCAACAAACCGCAGACGTGGTGACAGTGATAAGAGCCAGACTTGTAGCAGCTCAAGATCGCCAGAAGAAATACGCAGATTTGCATCGGCAGGACCGAGACTTCAAAGTCGGCAGTTTCGTATTCTTAAAGGTATCTCCATGGAAGGGAAAAATCCGTTTCGGCAAGAAAGGAAAATTGAGTCCAAGATTCATAGGACCGTTCGAGATACTGAAGCGAGTGGGCGAAGTGGCATACAAAGTTGCGTTGCCACCCGAACTGGAGCATATCCACAACGTGTTCCACATTTCCGTGTTGCGACCGTACAAGGCCGACTACAAGCACGTGATTTCTTACGAGCCCATTCAAGTGGAGAAGAACTTGGCGTATGAAGAAATTCCTGTCCAAATATTAGATAGGAAAGAACAAACTTTGAGAAATAAAGTTATTTCATCTGTAAAAGTACTTTGGCGTAACCACGATGTCGAGGAGGCAACGTGGGAGTTAGAAGATAGGATGATGAGGGACTATCCCCATCTATTTGTGTAACCTTGTAGCAATTCCGGGACGGAATTTTTATAAGGGGGGGAGGATGTAATACCCGAGAATTTCCATATATTATTAAATAAATATATTAATGGAAATGAGAATTTATTTGAATATAAATGATTTTGTGTTATGAGATGAATTAATTCAATTATATATAATTGAATAATTATAATAATTGAGAAATTGGTGGAGTTTGTGATAAACTCGTTGATTGCCTTGTGTGGCACAGTGGCGTAATATAAGAATGATTATATTAATTTAAGCGAACAATTAATCTATATTAATTGTTAATCGAAGAATATTAATTAACTGTTATAAAATACTAATGAGGATCGATTAACAATATGTGATTATTATTATTGCAAGAAACTTAATAATAATGAGCAACGTGTTTATAAATACAATAAGATTTATATCAAAGTGATAATTAATCATATAAGGGTTAATTAAATTGTTATGGAGGTTAACAATTATATTGATGGATGTAGGATATGTGTATATTATTAATTAATATTCAAATTATAAGATGAGAAATTATATGTGCAAGCATGCGAATTAAATGTATAGTAACTATATGTTATGATATGTGTAGGTGACAAATGATGTGTGGATATACATTAAAATAATGTATCATGGATCTATTATAAATAATTATTGAGTAATACAATTTAATAATATATGATATAATGTAATGTGGTAGTATCCGATGGTATTATATCAGTAAGATAAACGTACCTGGATTATATGTGTGTAAATTACACTTATTACATTATGTGAAGTACATTGTGATTTAAATTATAACCTAAGAGTACATATATATATAACATATGTATATGGTGTGTATACAAGTGTAGTATTTGCAAATGCTGAGGAGTTAAATCAATTGTCTCATTTTAAGTGTCCCATTTGCTCTTCACGTGCTTGACATACAGCTAAGGCCTATTCCTTCTTCTTCTCCCCAAACTCAGCAACTAGCATTTCATAGCTCATGATTGTGGAGGGAGTGGGATTCATGATGAATCCAACCACTAATTACCTACCCTTTGATAACCTTCATGCATTCCTATAATCCGTTAGTTTGATATGGGATACAATTGCTTTGTCTGTATAATGGGAGTTCTATAAATATAGCCTCATCTCCTTCACATTTCTTTTGCTGAGCATTTTGGCTAAGTGAGACTAGAGAGCATATATATATATATATCAGTGTTATTGAGATAGCAGCAAGCTTAAATCATTTACAGAGGTATAAATCCTCTTCGTATCTTCATTGTCATTTTCTGTCAAAATTTCTATTCGTGAATTCTTGATTTCAGTTGGAAGTTATGGTTTTGTGAATTGAGAATAATAATTAGTTGTTTAAAGGACTTATATATGTGATTAGAATTACTATATATGCTTCATTGCTCTTCAATTTCATTTTTGGTGTTTCCATTTCTGAGATTTCTGTAAAAACATCAAATATCGTGAAATTAGTTGGTGTTCATGAAATTGGGAATTGATAATTGCTATTGACTATTATATAAGCATATATGTACGTGTTAGTAAGTTAAACAAGTCTAATAGCATTTGGGTATGTTGAAATCGATGAAATGGGAGGTTTTTGGTCGGATTTCGCTGCAGTCTGAACTGCAGAAAACTGCCTCGACGCCGCAGCGCCGCAGCCCGCGCCGCAGCGCCACTACGCGCCGCAGCCCGCGCCGCAGCGCCGCACGCAGCGCCACTCGCGCCGCAGCGCCAGTAGTGAGCTGCTGTGCCGCGCCGCAGCGCCATCCTCTGTGTTCAGTTTTTCTGCATTCTGCAACAAAACTGTTATGAACTAATTGTTTGATTTTTGTTTAAACAAGCATGAAAGCATGATTAATACTTATATATAAACCTAATGAGGCAATGTGAACATGTTTTAGTATATTAGCATGCATGGTTAACCAAACGACATATAGTTTGAAAACGAACTTAAAGTTTCATGAACGACGTTAACATATATGAAGCATGTTAATATTCTGACTTTCGAGACATGTTAGTATGACCTAGAAACACATGAAATGCATACTAACTTATGTATATAGGTTCCGTGATATAATATGGACATGTGAACCCAACTAGTGCACCTTTCTAACAAAAATACAAGTTTTGAAGGTTGATATTGACATGTAAAAACCATGTATACATTCTGACTTTTCGAGCATGTTTATAGGGCCTTGAAATACATGAAAAGCATGTTAACTTGTGTATATGGGTTTCATAAGGAAGCATGAACATGATAGACCTTATTAATGAACTATACTAACAAAGTATAAGCTTTGAACGTGAACGTTGGTATGTTATGACGAGAATTAGAATTTGACATTTATGAACACATGTGATAGTACTCTTAGACTCATTCATGTGTCATGCATGTATATATACCATGATTAGTTGCCATGATTAAAGTTTAGCATGAACAAAGCATGTTTTCAAGATAATAACAATGCTAGCTACATATATGCAATACGAGTACTCATGAGCATGACTAATACAAGTTATATGAATATCTTATGTGTTTAAAAGCGACCATGTTAGACCATATGAGTTCGTGTCCTTGAATGGCTTTAAGTATTAACTTAAGAACCTATACCATGTACGATTGGATTTGGAAAAGTTATACAAGCATGTAAAGTATCCTTTAAATATGAATACATGCTACGTGATATTATATGATGTTACTTGAACCCGATTTTGACGGTTAACTTAAGGAGATGCCGTAACTTGCTAAAATGAAATATATTTAGTATTGATTGTGGTCTTATGAGATATTAATAATATGCAAGCATGTTTGCTAATTGTTGAGATCTTATATAATATGAGAATGCGTTTAAACTCTAAAGAAGGAACGTTAAGGATAGAAATTATATTCTATATAACTGTGTAGCTAGGTAAAACTTAGCTTATGTGTTGATCGTATATTCAAAGAGAAAATGTGAAGTTAAATTATATGACTAATGAATATCATATATATACTGTATTACGATAGGAATTCGAAAGTGTTGATTTCTTTTCGTGGATAAACTACGCTAAAGGCAAGTTCTCTTACTTACACTCTTTTAAAGTGCAAGTATCCTAACCGACGCATTTACTTTATGCAAGGAAATCTATGATTGTGAAAGTTTCCTAACTTATACTCTTTTACTATGCAAGTATCCTATCTTGTGTATTGCGAACTAGTTTCCTATTTAATCGGTTGAATCGAATTAGCATACTTGAACTCTTATTTCATTAAAGCTATTATTCATGTTGAACTTAGTATTGTTCTTGAATATTGTGAAAGTGTCTATGCCATTTGATTCGGCTAGACTTATATTATTGAAAAGCGACCCAAACTAATTGATTGGTGCGGGATCTTGTATTTGACTGAGAAGAACAACCTTCTTTGAAGGGAATATATAATTGTCGGAGAACCGACGTGCACACTTGAGTATGGTTGATTGTTATGCATAACAAGGGTACTTTAGGCTGATCACCTGTTGTACCTGTTTTTGTTGGATTTTCAGTTTATTACTGTCAATTCTAGTAGAAGTTCATAGTCCGTAGTGACTACTCAGTATTCAATTATTTGAAATCTTGAATTGACTTATTATTGAATCATATTGATATTATCCTGTCCTTAGCGACTGATATTGAGAACTATTGATATTCTTGTTATTCTTGAACTATCAAATCTTGTTATACCCTTTCGAGAATTGAGAATCTTATTACTCACCCTTATTGTATATTACTTGCTGGGCAATTTGTGCTCATTCTTACTTTCCTTAAAACATTTCAGTTAAGGCAGAGCATGGTGAACCTTCGGGCGTTGATAAGGGCAAGGGCAAAGCTACCAACTAGCTTATGTCTGTTATGTTTTAAATATATTCATATTGTATGAAGATGATGTAGTAAGACTGGATTTGATTATGTTTAAGCTTAAGTTAGATTATGTAATAAGTCGTTAACTGATATTATTAGGTAATCTATTAAGTACTGTAGGTTGCGAGACTTGGGGGAATAATTATAATAAATCATTGTAAATTATTCTAAAATAGATTTTCCGCTGTGATCGTATGATATTTAATTATTATTATTGTGATGTATTACCATGAGCACGTGACGAACCGAATTCGAGAGACCAAGTGGCGGTCCTGGAATTTGGGGGCGTCACACTTATTACTTCGTTCTAGTGTGATTAGCATCAAAAGGAGCAATCCCATGACTATCGCGTTAAAAACGATGTGTACGTCTCACACAAGTCTTGATTTAGGAAGACCTTCTTATTGTTTCATTGGTTCACTGAAATTGTCAAAGAAAGAGGTGATTATGAGTCCTATGAATTCGTTCTAGTTTCATTAGCCTCAAAAGGAGCAGCAATGCTATCACTAGTGCCTTCAAAACGATCCGTACATCTCACACAAGTCTTCATTTAGGGAGACCTTCTTAATGTTTCATTAGTTCTCTCAAATTGTCAAACTATAGGTGATTATGAGTCCTATGACTTCGTTCTAGTTGAAATTTGCATCGAAAGGAGCAATCACATCACTATCGCGTTCAAAACGATGCGTAGATCTCACACAGGTCTTCATTTAGGGAGACCTTCATATTGTTTCATTGGTTGTTTCAAATTTACAAAGAAAGAGGTGATTAAGAGTTGTATTACTTCGTTCTAGTTTGATTAGTGTCATAACGAGAAACCCATGACTATCGCGTTCAAAACCATGCGTTCATATCACACAATTCTTCATTCAGGGATACCTTCTTATTGTTTCATTGGTGCACTAAAATTATCAAACAAAGAGGTGATTAGGAGTCCTATAACTTCTTTCTAAGTTTGATTTGCATCAAAAGGAGCAATCCCATGACTATCGAGTTAAAAACGATGCGTACATCTCACACAAATCTTCATTTAAGGAGACCTTCTTATTGTTTCATTGGTTCTCTAAAATTGTGAAAGAAGGAGTTGATTAGGAGTCTTATTACTTCGTTCTACTGTGATTAGCATCAAAAGAAGCAATCCCATGACTATCGCGTTAAAAACGAAGTGTACATCTCACACAAGTCTTGATTTAGGAAGACCTTCTTATTGTTTCATTGGTTCACTGAAATTGTCAAAGAAAGAGGTGATTATGAGTCCTATGAATTCGTTCTAGTTTGATTAGCATCAAAATGAGCAGCAATGCTATCACTAGTGCCTTCAAAACGATCCGTACATCTCACACAAGTCTTCATTTAGGGAGACCTTCTTAATGTTTCATTAATTCTCTCAAATTGTCAAACTATAGGTGATTATGAGTCCTATGACTTCGTTCTAGTTGAAATTTGCATCGAAAGGAGCAATCACATCACTATCGCGTTGAAAACGATGCGTAGATCTCACACAGGTCTTCATTTAGGGAGACCTTCATATTGTTTCGTTGGTTGTTTCAAATTTACAAAGAAAGAGGTGATTAAGAGTTGTATTACTTCGTTCTAGATTGATTAGCATCAAAACTAGAAACCCATGACTATCGCGTTCAAAACCATGCGTTCATATCATACAATTCTTCATTTAGGGATACCTTCTTATTGTTTCATTGGTGCACTAAAATTGTCAAAGGAAGATGTGATTAAGAGTCCTATAACTTCGTTCTAAGTTTGATTAGCATCAAAAGAAACAATCCCATAACTATCGCATTAAAAACGATGCGTACATCTCACACAAGTCTTCATTTAAGGAGACTTTCTTATAGTTTCATTGGTTCTGTAAAATTGTGAAAGAAGGAGGTGATTAGGAGTCTTATTACTTCGTTCTAATGTGATTAGCATCAAAAAGAGCAATCACATGACTATCGCGTTAAAAACGATGTGTACATCTCACACAAGTCTTGATTTAGGAAGACCTTATTGTTTCATTGGTTCTCTCATATTGTCAAAGAAAGAGGTGATTATGAGTCCTATGAATTCGTTCTAGTTCGGTTAGCCTCAAAAGGAGCAGCAATCCTATCACTAGTGCCTTCGAAACGATCCGTACATCTCACACAAGTCTTTATTTAGGGAGACCTTCTTAATATTTCATTAGTTCTCTCAAATTGTCAAAATATAGTTGATTATGAGTCCTATTACTTCGTTCTAGTTGAAATTAGCATCAAAAGGAGCAATCTCATCGCTATCGCATTCAAAACGATGCGTAGATCTCACACTGGTCTTTATTTAGGGAGAAATTCATATTGTTTCATTGGTTGTTTCAAATTTACAAAGAAAGAGGTGATTAAGAGTTGTATTACTTCGTTCTAGTTTGATTAGCGTCAAAACGAGAAACCCATGACTATCGCGTTCAAAACCATGCGTTCATATCACACAATTCTTTATTTAGGGATACCTTCGTATTGTTTCATTGGTGCACTAAAATTATCAAACAAAGAGGTGATTAGGAGTCCTATTACTTCGTTCTAATGTGATTAGCATCAAAAGGAGCAATCCCATGACTATCGCGTTAAAAACGAAGTGTACATCTCACACAAGTCTTTATTTAGGGAGACCTTCTTAATGTTTCATTAGTTCTGTCAAATTGTCAAAATATAGTTGATTATGAGTCCTATTACTTCGTTCTAGTTGAAATTAGCATCAAAAGAAGCAATCCCATCACTATCGCGTTCAAAACGATGCGTAGATCTCACACAGGTCTTCATTTAGGGAGACCTTCATATTGTTTCATTGGTTGTTTCAAATTTACAAAGAAAGAGGTGATTAAGAGTTGTATTACTTCGTTCTAGATTGATTAGCATCAAAACTAGAAACCCATGACTATCGCGTTCAAAACCATGCGTTCATATCATACAATTCTTCATTTAGGGATACCTTCTTATTGTTTCATTGGTGCACTAAAATTGTCAAAGGAAGATGTGATTAAGAGTCCTATAACTTCGTTCTAAGTTTGATTAGCATCAAAAGAAACAATCCCATAACTATCGCATTAAAAACGATGCGTACATCTCACACAAGTCTTCATTTAAGGAGACTTTCTTATAGTTTCATTGGTTCTGTAAAATTGTGAAAGAAGGAGGTGATTAGGAGTCTTATTACTTCGTTCTAATGTGATTAGCATCAAAAAGAGCAATCACATGACTATCGCGTTAAAAACGATGTGTACATCTCACACAAGTCTTGATTTAGGAAGACCTTATTGTTTAATTGGTTCTCTCATATTGTCAAAGAAAGAGATGATTATGAGTCCTATGAATTCGTTCTAGTTCGGTTAGCCTCAAAAGGAGCAGCAATCCTATCACTAGTGCCTTCGAAACGATCCGTACATCTCACACAAGTCTTTATTTAGGGAGACCTTCTTAATGTTTCATTAGTTCTGTCAAATTGTCAAAATATAGTTGATTATGAGTCCTATTACTTCGTTCTAGTTGAAATTAGCATCAAAAGGAGCAATCTCGTCGCTATCGCATTCAAAACGATGCGTAGATCTCACACAGGTCTTCATTTAGGGAGACCTTCATATTTTCATTGGTTGTTTCAGATTTACAAAGATAGAGGTGATTAAGAGTTGTATTACTTCGTTCTAGTTTGATTAGCGTCAAAACGAGAAACCCATGACTATCGCGTTCAAAACCATGCGTTCATATCACACAATTCTTTATTTAGGGATACCTTCTTATTGTTTCATTGGTGCACTAAAATTATCAAACAAAGAGGTGATTAGGAGTCCTATAACTTCTTTCTAAGTTTGATTTGCATCAAAAGGAGCAATCCAATGACTATCGCGTTAAAAACAATGCGTACATCTCACACAAGTCTTCATTTAAGGAGACCTTATTGTTTCATTGGTTATCTAAAATTGTGAAAGAAGGAGTTGATTAGGAGTCTTATTACTTCGTTCTAGTGTGATTAGCATCAAAAGGAGCAATCCCATGACTATCGCGTTAAAAACGATGTGTACGTCTCACACAAGTCTTGATTTAGGAAGACCTTCTTATTGTTTCATTGGTTCACTGAAATTGTCAAAGAAAGAGGTGATTATGAGTCCTATGAATTCGTTCTAGTTTCATTAGCCTCAAAAGGAGCAGCAATGCTATCACTAGTGCCTTCAAAACGATCCGTACATCTCACACAAGTCTTCATTTAGGGAGACCTTCTTAATGTTTCATTAGTTCTCTCAAATTGTCAAACTATAGGTGATTATGAGTCCTATGACTTCGTTCTAGTTGAAATTTGCATCGAAAGGAGCAATCACATCACTATCGCGTTCAAAACGATGCGTAGATCTCACACAGGTCTTCATTTAGGGAGACCTTCATATTGTTTCATTGGTTGTTTCAAATTTACAAAGAAAGAGGTGATTAAGAGTTGTATTACTTCGTTCTAGTTTGATTAGTGTCATAACGAGAAACCCATGACTATCGCGTTCAAAACCATGCGTTCATATCACACAATTCTTCATTCAGGGATACCTTCTTATTGTTTCATTGGTGCACTAAAATTATCAAACAAAGAGGTGATTAGGAGTCCTATAACTTCTTTCTAAGTTTGATTTGCATCAAAAGGAGCAATCCCATGACTATCGAGTTAAAAACGATGCGTACATCTCACAAAATCTTCATTTAAGGAGACCTTCTTATTGTTTCATTGGTTCTCTAAAATTGTGAAAGAAGGAGTTGATTAGGAGTCTTATTACTTCGTTCTACTGTGATTAGCATCAAAAGGAGCAATCCCATGACTATCGCGTTAAAAACGAAGTGTACATCTCACACAAGTCTTGATTTAGGAAGACCTTCTTATTGTTTCATTGGTTCACTGAAATTGTCAAAGAAAGAGGTGATTATGAGTCCTATGAATTCGTTCTAGTTTGATTAGCATCAAAATGAGCAGCAATGCTATCACTAGTGCCCTCAAAACGATCCGTACATCTCACACAAGTCTTCATTTAGGGAGACCTTCTTAATGTTTCATTAATTCTCTCAAATTGTCAAACTATAGGTGATTATGAGTCCTATGACTTCGTTCTAGTTGAAATTTGCATCGAAAGGAGCAATCACATCACTATCGCGTTCAAAACGATGCGTAGATCTCACACAGGTCTTCATTTAGGGAGACCTTCATATTGTTTCATTGGTTGTTTCAAATTTACAAAGAAAGAGGTGATTAAGAGTTGTATTACTTCGTTCTAGATTGATTAGCATCAAAACTAGAAACCCATGACTATCGCGTTCAAAACCATGCGTTCATATCATACAATTCTTCATTTAGGGATACCTTCTTATTGTTTCATTGGTGCACTAAAATTGTCAAAGGAAGATGTGATTAAGAGTCCTATAACTTCGTTCTAAGTTTGATTAGCATCAAAAGAAACAATCCCATAACTATCGCATTAAAAACGATGCGTACATCTCACACAAGTCTTCATTTAAGGAGACTTCTTATAGTTTCATTGGTTCTGTAAAATTGTGAAAGAAGGAGGTGATTAGGAGTCTTATTACTTCGTTCTAATGTGATTAGCATCAAAAAGAGCAATCACATGACTATCGCGTTAAAAACGATGTGTACATCTCACACAAGTCTTGATTTAGGAAGACCTTATTGTTTCATTGGTTCTCTCATATTGTCAAAGAAAAAGGTGATTATGAGTCCTATGAATTCGTTCTAGTTTGGTTAGCCTCAAAAGGAGCAGCAATCCTATCACTAGTGCCTTCGAAACGATCCGTACATCTCACACAAGTCTTTATTTAGGGAGACCTTCTTAATGTTTCATTAGTTCTCTCAAATTGTCAAAATATAGTTGATTATGAGTCCTATTACTTCGTTCTAGTTGAAATTAGCATCAAAAGGAGCAATCTCATCGCTATCGCATTCAAAACGATGCGTAGATCTCACACTGGTCTTTATTTAGGGAGAAATTCATATTGTTTCATTGGTTGTTTCAAATTTACAAAGAAAGAGGTGATTAAGAGTTGTATTACTTCGTTCTAGTTTGATTAGCGTCAAAACGAGAAACCAATGACTATCGCGTTCAAAACCATGCGTTCATATCACACAATTCTTTATTTAGGGATACCTTCGTATTGTTTCATTGGTGCACTAAAATTATCAAACAAAGAGGTGATTAGGAGTCCTATAACTTCTTTCTAAGTTTGATTTGCATCAAAAGGAGCAATCCCATGACTATCGCGTTAAAAACGATGCGTACATCTCACACAAGTCTTCATTTAAGGAGACCTTCTTATTGTTTCATTGGTTCTCTAAAATTGTGAAAGAAGGAGTTGATTAGGAGTCTTATTACTTCGTTCTAATGTGATTAGCATCAAAAGGAGCAATCCCATGACTATCGCGTTAAAAACGAAGTGTACATCTCACACAAGTCTTGATTTAGGAAGACCTTCTTATTGTTTCATTGGTTCACTGAAATTATCAAAGAAAGAGGTGATTATGAGTCCTATGAATTCGTTCTAGTTTCATTAGCCTCAAAAGGAGCAGCAATGCTATCACTAGTGCCTTCAAAACGATCCGTACATCTCACACAAGTCTTCATTTAGGGAGACCTTCTTAATGTTTCATTAGTTCTCTCAAATTGTCAAACTATAGGTGATTATGAGTCCTATGACTTCGTTCTAGTTGAAATTTGCATCGAAAGGAGCAATCACATCACTATCGCGTTCAAAACGATGCGTAGATCTCACACAGGTCTTCATTTAGGGAGACCTTCATATTGTTTCATTGGTTGTTTCAAATTTACAAAGAAAGAGGTGATTAAGAGTTGTATTACTTCGTTCTAGTTTGATTAGCGTCATAACGAGAAACCCATGACTATCGCGTTCAAAACCATGCGTTCATATCACACAATTCTTCATTTAGGGATACCTTCTTATTGTTTCATTGGTGCACTAAAATTATCAAAGAAAGAGGTGATTAGGAGTCCTATAACTTCTTTCTAAGCTTGATTTGCATCAAAAGGAGCAATCCCATGACTATCGCGTTAAAAACGATGCGTACATCTCACACAAGTCTTCATTTAAGGAGGCCTTCTTATTGTTTCATTGGTTCTCTAAAATTGTGAAAGAAGGAGTTGATTAGGAGTCTTATTACTTCGTTCTAATGTGATTAGCATCAAAAGGAGCAATCCCATGACTATCGCGTTAAAAACGAAGTGTACATCTCACACAAGTCTTGATTTAGGAAGACCTTCTTATTGTTTCATTGGTTCACTGAAATTGTCAAAGAAAGAGGTGATTATGAGTCCTATGAATTCGTTCTAGTTTCATTAGCCTCAAAAGGAGCAGCAATGCTATCACTAGTGCCTTCAAAACGATCCGTACATCTCACACAAGTCTTCATTTAGGGAGACCTTCTTAATGTTTCATTAGTTCTCTCAAATTGTCAAAATATAGGTGATTATGAGTCCTATTACTTCGTTCTAGTTGAAATTAGCATCGAAAGGAGCAATCACATCACTATCGCGTTCAAAACGATGCGTAGATCTCACACAGGTCTTCATTTAGGGAGACCTTCATATTGTTTCATTGGTTGTTTCAAATTTACAAAGAAAGAGGTGATTAAGAGTTGTATTACTTCGTTCTAGATTGATTAGCATCAAAACTAGAAACCCATGACTATCGCGTTCAAAACCATGCGTTCATATCATACAATTCTTCATTTAGGGATACCTTCTTATTGTTTCATTGGTGCACTAAAATTGTCAAAGGAAGATGTGATTAAGAGTCCTATAACTTCGTTCTAAGTTTGATTAGCATCAAAAGAAACAATCCCATAACTATCGCATTAAAAACGATGCGTACATCTCACACAAGTCTTCATTTAAGGAGACTTTCTTATAGTTTCATTGGTTCTGTAAAATTGTGAAAGAAGGAGGTGATTAGGAGTCTTATTACTTCGTTCTAATGTGATTAGCATCAAAAAGAGCAATCACATGACTATCGCGTTAAAAACGATGTGTACATCTCACACAAGTCTTGATTTAGGAAGACCTTATTGTTTCATTGGTTCTCTCATATTGTCAAAGAAAAAGGTGATTATGAGTCCTATGAATTCGTTCTAGTTTGGTTAGCCTCAAAAGGAGCAGCAATCCTATCACTAGTGCCTTCGAAACGATCCGTACATCTCACACAAGTCTTTATTTAGGGAGACCTTCTTAATGTTTCATTAGTTCTGTCAAATTGTCAAAATATAGTTGATTATGAGTCCTATTACTTCGTTCTAGTTGAAATTAGCATCAAAAGAAGCAATCCCATCACTATCGCGTTCAAAACGATGCGTAGATCTCACACAGGTCTTCATTTAGGGAGACCTTCATATTGTTTCATTGGTTGTTTCAAATTTACAAAGAAAGAGGTGATTAAAAGTTGTATTACTTCGTTCTAGATTGATTAGCATCAAAACTAGAAACCCATGACTATCGCGTTCAAAACCATGCGTTCATATCATACAATTCTTCATTTAGGGATACCTTCTTATTGTTTCATTGGTGCACTAAAATTGTCAAAGGAAGATGTGATTAAGAGTCCTATAACTTCGTTCTAAGTTTGATTAGCATCAAAAGAAACAATCCCATAACTATCGCATTAAAAACGATGCATACATCTCACACAAGTCTTCATTTAAGGAGACTTTCTTATAGTTTCATTGGTTCTGTAAAATTGTGAAAGAAGGAGGTGATTAGGAGTCTTATTACTTCGTTCTAATGTGATTAGCATCAAAAAGAGCAATCACATGACTATCGCGTTAAAAACGATGTGTACATCTCACACAAGTCTTGATTTAGGAAGACCTTATTGTTTCATTGGTTCTCTCATATTGTCAAAGAAAGAGGTGATTATGAGTCCTATGAATTCGTTCTAGTTCGGTTAGCCTCAAAAGGAGCAGCAATCCTATCACTAGTGCCTTCGAAACGATCCGTACATCTCACACAAGTCTTTATTTAGGGAGACCTTCTTAATGTTTCATTAGTTCTGTCAAATTGTCAAAATATAGTTGATTATGAGTCCTATTACTTCGTTCTAGTTGAAATTAGCATCAAAAGGAGCAATCTCATCGCTATCGCATTCAAAACGATGCGTAGATCTCACACTGGTCTTTATTTAGGGAGAAATTCATATTGTTTCATTGGTTGTTTCAAATTTACAAAGAAAGAGGTGATTAAGAGTTGTATTACTTCGTTCTAGTTTGATTAGCGTCAAAACGAGAAACCCATGACTATCGCGTTCAAAACCATGCGTTCATATCACACAATTCTTTATTTAGGGATACCTTCGTATTGTTTCATTGGTGCACTAAAATTATCAAACAAAGAGGTGATTAGGAGTCTTATAACTTCTTTCTAAGTTTGATTTGCATCAAAAGGAGCAATCCCATGACTATCGCGTTAAAAACGATGCGTACATCTCACACAAGTCTTCATTTAAGGAGACCTTCTTATTGTTTCATTGGTTCTCTAAAATTGTGAAAGAAGGAGTTGATTAGGAGTCTTATTACTTCGTTCTAATGTGATTAGCATCAAAAGGAGCAATCCCATGACTATCGCGTTAAAAACGAAGTGTACATCTCACACAAGTCTTGATTTAGGAAGACCTTCTTATTGTTTCATTGGTTCACTGAAATTGTCAAAGAAAGAGGTGATTATGAGTCCTATGAATTCGTTCTAGTTTCATTAGCCTCAAAAGGAGCAGCAATCCTAACACTAGTGCCTTCGAAACGATCCGTACATCTCACACAAGTCTTTATTTAGGGAGACCTTCTTAATGTTTCATTAGTTCTGTCAAATTGTCAAAATATAGTTGATTATGAGTCCTATTACTTCGTTCTAGTTGAAATTAGTATCAAAAGGAGCAATCTCATCGCTATCGCATTCAAAACGATGCGTAGATCTCACACAGGTCTTCATTTAGGGAGACCTTCATATTGTTTCATTGGTTGTTTCAGATTTACAAAGAAAGAAGTGATTAAGAGTTGTATTACTTCGTTCTAGATTGATTAGCGTCAAAACGAGAAACCCATGACTATCGCGTTCAAAACCATGCGTTCATATCACACAATTCTTTATTTAGGGATACCTTCTTATTGTTTCATTGGTGCACTAAAATTATCAAACAAAGAGGTGATTAGGAGTCCTATAACTTCTTTCTAAGTTTGATTTGCATCAAAAGGAGCAATCCCATGACTATCGCGTTAAAAACAATGCGTACATCTCACACAAGTCTTCATTTAAGGAGACCTTATTGTTTCATTGGTTCTCTAAAATTGTGAAAGAAGGAGTTGATTAGGAGTCTTATTACTTCGTTCTAGTGTGATTAGCATCAAAAGGAGCAATCCCATGACTATCGCGTTAAAAACGATGTGTACATCTCACACAAGTCTTGATTTAGGAAGACCTTCTTATTGTTTCATTGGTTCACTGAAATTGTCAAAGAAAGAGGTGATTATGAGTCCTATGAATTCGTTCTAGTTTCATTAGCCTCAAAAGGAGCAGCAATGCTATCACTAGTGCCTTCAAAACGATCCGTACATCTCACACAAGTCTTCATTTAGGGAGACCTTCTTAATGTTTCATTAGTTCTCTCAAATTGTCAAACTATAGGTGATTATGAGTCCTATGACTTCGTTCTAGTTGAAATTTGCATCGAAAGGAGCAATCACATCACTATCGCGTTCAAAACGATGCGTAGATCTCACACAGGTCTTCATTTAGGGAGACCTTCATATTGTTTCATTGGTTGTTTCAAATTTACAAAGAAAGAGGTGATTAAGAGTTGTATTACTTCGTTCTAGTTTGATTAGCGTCATAACGAGAAACCCATGACTATCGCGTTCAAAACCATGCGTTCATATCACACAATTCTTCATTTAGGGATACCTTCTTATTGTTTCATTGGTGCACTAAAATTATCAAAGAAAGAGGTGATTAGGAGTCCTATAACTTCTTTCTAAGCTTGATTAGCATCAAAAGGAGCAATCCCATGACTATCGCGTTAAAAACGATGCGTACATCTCACACAAGTCTTCATTTAAGGAGGCATTCTTATTGTTTCATTGGTTCTCTAAAATTGTGAAAGAAGGAGTTGATTAGGAGTCTTATTACTTCGTTCTAATGTGATTAGCATCAAAAGGAGCAATCCCATGACTATCGCGTTAAAAACGAAGTGTACATCTCACACAAGTCTTGATTTAGGAAGACCTTCTTATTGTTTCATTGGTTCACTGAAATTGTCAAAGAAAGAGGTGATTATGAGTCCTATGAATTCGTTCTAGTTTCATTAGCCTCAAAAGGAGCAGCAATCCTATCACTAGTGCCTTCAAAACGATCCGTACATCTCACACAAGTCTTCATTTAGGGAGACCTTCTTAATGTTTCATTAGTTCTCTCAAATTGTCAAAATATAGGTGATTATGAGTCCTATTACTTCGTTCTAGTTGAAATTAGCATCGAAAGGAGCAATAACATCACTATCGCGTTCAAAACGATGCGTAGATCTCACACAGGTCTTCATTTAGGGAGACCTTCATATTGTTTCATTGGTTGTTTCAAATTTACAAAGAAAGAGGTGATTAAGAGTTGTATTACTTCGTTCTAGATTGATTAGCATCAAAACTAGAAACCCATGACTATCGCGTTCAAAACCATGCGTTCATATCATACAATTCTTCATTTAGGGATACCTTCTTATTGTTTCATTGGTGCACTAAAATTGTCAAAGGAAGATGTGATTAAGAGTCCTATAACTTCGTTCTAAGTTTGATTAGCATCAAAAGAAACAATCCCATAACTATCGCATTAAAAACGATGCGTACATCTCACACAAGTCTTCATTTAAGGAGACTTTCTTATAGTTTCATTGGTTCTGTAAAATTGTGAAAGAAGGAGGTGATTAGGAGTCTTATTACTTCGTTCTAATGTGATTAGCATCAAAAAGAGCAATCACATGACTATCGCGTTAAAAACGATGTGTACATCTCACACAAGTCTTTATTTAGGAAGACCTTATTATTTCATTGGTTCTCTCATATTGTCAAAGAAAGAGGTGATTATGAGTCCTATGAATTCGTTCTAGTTCGGTTAGCCTCAAAAGGAGCAGCAATCCTATCACTAGTGCCTTCGAAACGATCCGTACATCTCACACAAGTCTTTATTTAGGGAGACCTTCTTAATGTTTCATTAGTTCTGTCAAATTGTCAAAATATAGTTGATTATGAGTCCTATTACTTCGTTCTAGTTGAAATTAGCATCAAAAGAAGCAATCCCATCACTATCGCGTTCAAAACGATGCGTAGATCTCACACATGTCTTCATTTAGGGAGACCTTCATATTGTTTCATTGGTTGTTTCAAATTTACAAAGAAAGAGGTGATTAAGAGTTGTATTACTTCGTTCTAGATTGATTAGCATCAAAACTAGAAACCTATGACTATCGCGTTCAAAACCATGCGTTCATATCATACAATTCTTCATTTAGGGATACCTTCTTATTGTTTCATTGGTGCACTAAAATTATCAAACAAAGAGGTGATTAGGAGTCCTATAACTTCTTTCTAAGTTTGATTTGCATCAAAAGGAGCAATCCCATGACTATCGCGTTAAAAACGATGCGTACATCTCACACAAGTCTTCATTTAAGGAGACCTTCTTATTGTTTCATTGGTTCTCTAAAATTGTGAAAGAATGAGTTGATTAGGAGTCTTATTACTTCGTTCTAATGTGATTAGCATCAAAAGGAGCAATCCCATGACTATCGCGTTAAAAACGAAGTGTACATCTCACACAAGTCTTGATTTAGGAAGACCTTCTTATTGTTTCATTGGTTCACTGAAATTGTCAAAGAAAGAGGTGATTATGAGTCCTATGAATTCGTTCTAGTTTCATTAGCCTCAAAAGGAGCAGCAAGTCCTAACACTAGTGCCTTCGAAACGATCCGTACATCTCACACAAGTCTTTATTTAGGGAGACCTTCTTAATGTTTCATTAGTTCTGTCAAATTGTCAAAATATAGTTGATTATGAGTCCTATTACTTCGTTCTAGTTGAAATTAGTATCAAAAGGAGCAATCTCATCGCTATCGCATTCAAAACGATGCGTAGATCTCACACAGGTCTTCATTTAGGGAGACCTTCATATTGTTTCATTGGTTGTTTCAGATTTACAAAGAAAGAAGTGATTAAGAGTTGTATTACTTCGTTCTAGTTTGATTAGCGTCAAAACGAGAAACCCATGACTATCGCGTTCAAAACCATGCGTTCATATCACACAATTCTTTATTTAGGGATACCTTCTTATTGTTTCATTGGTGCACTAAAATTATCAAACAAAGAGGTGATTAGGAGTCCTATAACTTCTTTCTAAGTTTGATTTGCATCAAAAGGAGCAATCCCATGACTATCGCGTTAAAAACAATGCGTACATCTCACACAAGTCTTCATTTAAGGAGACCTTATTGTTTCATTGGTTCTCTAAAATTGTGAAAGAAGGAGTTGATTAGGAGTCTTATTACTTCGTTCTAGTGTGATTAGCATCAAAAGGAGCAATCCCATGACTATCGCGTTAAAAACGAAGTGTACATCTCACACAAGTCTTGATTTAGGAAGACCTTCTTATTGTTTCATTGGTTCACTGAAATTATCAAAGAAAGAGGTGATTATGAGTCCTATGAATTCGTTCTAGTTTCATTAGCCTCAAAAGGAGCAGCAATGCTATCACTAGTGCCTTCAAAACGATCCGTACATCTCACACAAGTCTTCATTTAGGGAGACCTTCTTAATGTTTCATTAGTTCTCTCAAATTGTCAAACTATAGGTGATTATGAGTCCTATGACTTCGTTCTAGTTGAAATTTGCATCGAAAGGAGCAATCACATCACTATCGCGTTCAAAACGATGCGTAGATCTCACACAGGTCTTCATTTAGGGAGACCTTCATATTGTTTCATTGGTTGTTTCAAATTTACAAAGAAAGAGGTGATTAAGAGTTGTATTACTTCGTTCTAGTTTGATTAGCGTCATAACGAGAAACCCATGACTATCGCGTTCAAAACCATGCGTTCATATCACATAATTCTTCATTTAGGGATACCTTCTTATTGTTTCATTGGTGCACTAAAATTATCAAAGAAAGAGGTGATTAGGAGTCCTATAACTTCTTTCTAAGCTTGATTAGCATCAAAAGGAGCAATCCCATGACTATCGCGTTAAAAACGATGCGTACATCTCACACAAGTCTTCATTTAAGGAGGCATTCTTATTGTTTCATTGGTTCTCTAAAATTGTGAAAGAAGGAGTTGATTAGGAGTCTTATTACTTCGTTCTAATGTGATTAGCATCAAAAGGAGCAATCCCATGACTATCGCGTTAAAAACGAAGTGTACATCTCACACAAGTCTTGATTTAGGAAGACCTTCTTATTGTTTCATTGGTTCACTGAAATTGTCAAAGAAAGAGGTGATTATGAGTCCTATGAATTCGTTCTAGTTTCATTAGCCTCAAAAGGAGCAGCAATCCTATCACTAGTGCCTTCAAAACGATCCGTACATCTCACACAAGTCTTCATTTAGGGAGACCTTCTTAATGTTTCATTAGTTCTCTCAAATTGTCAAAATATAGGTGATTATGAGTCCTATTACTTCGTTCTAGTTGAAATTAGCATCGAAAGGAGCAATCACATCACTATCGCGTTCAAAACGATGCGTAGATCTCACACAGGTCTTCATTTAGGGAGACCTTCATATTGTTTCATTGGTTGTTTCAAATTTACAAAGAAAGAGGTGATTAAGAGTTGTATTACTTCGTTCTAGATTGATTAGCATCAAAACTAGAAACCCATGACTATCGCGTTCAAAACCATGCGTTCATATCATACAATTCTTCATTTAGGGATACCTTCTTACTGTTTCATTGGTGCACTAAAATTGTCAAAGGAAGATGTGATTAAGAGTCCTATAACTTCGTTCTAAGTTTGATTAGCATCAAAAGAAACAATCCCATAACTATCGCATTAAAAACGATGCGTACATCTCACACAAGTCTTCATTTAAGGAGACTTTCTTATAGTTTCATTGGTTCTGTAAAATTGTGAAAGAAGGAGGTGATTAGGAGTCTTATTACTTCGTTCTAATGTGATTAGCATCAAAAAGAGCAATCACATGACTATCGCGTTAAAAACGATGTGTACATCTCACACAAGTCTTGATTTAGGAAGACCTTATTGTTTAATTGGTTCTCTCATATTGTCAAAGAAAGAGGTGATTATGAGTCCTATGAATTCGTTCTAGTTCGGTTAGCCTCAAAAGGAGCAGCAATCCTATCACTAGTGCCTTCGAAACGATCCGTACATCTCACACAAGTCTTTATTTAGGGAGACCTTCTTAATGTTTCATTAGTTCTGTCAAATTGTCAAAATATAGTTGATTATGAGTCCTATTACTTCGTTCTAGTTGAAATTAGCATCAAAAGAAGCAATCCCATCACTATCGCGTTCAAAACGATGCGTAGATCTCACACATGTCTTCATTTAGGGAGACCTTCATATTGTTTCATTGGTTGTTTCAAATTTACAAAGAAAGAGGTGATTAAGAGTTGTATTACTTCGTTCTAGATTGATTAGCATCAAAACTAGAAACCCATGACTATCGCGTTCAAAACCATGCGTTCATATCATACAGTTCTTCATTTAGGGATACCTTCTTATTGTTTCATTGGTGCACTAAAATTGTCAAAGGAAGATGTGATTAAGAGTCCTATAACTTCGTTCTAAGTTTGATTAGCATCAAAAGAAACAATCCCATAACTATCGCATTAAAAACGATGCGTACATCTCACACAAGTCTTCATTTAAGGAGACTTTCTTATAGTTTCATTGGTTCTGTAAAATTGTGAAAGAAGGAGGTGATTAGGAGTCTTATTACTTCGTTCTAATGTGATTAGCATCAAAAAGAGCAATCACATGACTATCGCGTTAAAAACGATGTGTACATCTCACACAAGTCTTGATTTAGGAAGACCTTATTGTTTCATTGGTTCTCTCATATTGTCAAAGAAAGAGGTGATTATGAGTCCTATGAATTCGTTCTAGTTCGGTTAGCCTCAAAAGGAGCAGCAATCCTATCACTAGTGCCTTCGAAACGATCCGTACATCTCACACAAGTCTTTATTTAGGGAGACCTTCTTAATGTTTCATTAGTTCTGTCAAATTGTCAAAATATAGTTGATTATGAGTCCTATTACTTCGTTCTAGTTGAAATTAGCATCAAAAGGAGCAATCTCATCGCTATCGCATTCAAAACGATGCGTAGATCTCACACTGGTCTTTATTTAGGGAGAAATTCATATTGTTTCATTGGTTGTTTCAAATTTACAAAGAAAGAGGTGATTAAGAGTTGTATTACTTCGTTCTAGTTTGATTAGCGTCAAAACGAGAAACCCATGACTATCGCGTTCAAAACCATGCGTTCATATCACACAATTCTTTATTTAGGGATACCTTCGTATTGTTTCATTGGTGCACTAAAATTATCAAACAAAGAGGTGATTAGGAGTCTTATAACTTCTTTCTAAGTTTGATTTGCATGAAAAGGAGCAATCCCATGACTATCGCGTTAAAAACGATGCGTACATCTCACACAAGTCTTCATTTAAGGAGACCTTCTTATTGTTTCATTGGTTCTCTAAAATTGTGAAAGAAGGAGTTGATTAGGAGTCTTATTACTTCGTTCTAATGTGATTAGCATCAAAAGGAGCAATCCCATGACTATCGCGTTAAAAACGAAGTGTACATCTCACACAAGTCTTGATTTAGGAAGACCTTCTTATTGTTTCATTGGTTCACTGAAATTGTCAAAGAAAGAGGTGATTATGAGTCCTATGAATTCGTTCTAGTTTCATTAGCCTCAAAAGGAGCAGCAATCCTATCACTAGTGCTTTCGAAACGATCCGTACATCTCACACAAGTCTTTATTTAGGGAGACCTTCTTAATGTTTCATTAGTTCTCTCAAATTGTCAAAATATAGTTGATTATGAGTCCTATTACTTCGTTCTAGTTGAAATTAGTATCAAAAGGAGCAATCTCATCGCTATCGCATTCAAAACGATGCGTAGATCTCACACAGGTCTTCATTTAGGGAGACCTTCATATTGTTTCATTGGTTGTTTCAGATTTACAAAGAAAGAAGTGATTAAGAGTTGTATTACTTCGTTCTAGTTTGATTAGCGTCAAAACGAGAAACCCATGACTATCGCGTTCAAAACCATGCGTTCATATCACACAATTCTTTATTTAGGGATACCTTCTTATTGTTTCATTGGTGCACTAAAATTATCAAACAAAGAGGTGATTAGGAGTCCTATAACTTCTTTCTAAGTTTGATTTGCATCAAAAGGAGCAATCCCATGACTATCGCGTTAAAAACAATGCGTACATCTCACACAAGTCTTCATTTAAGGAGACCTTATTGTTTCATTGGTTCTCTAAAATTGTGAAAGAAGGAGTTGATTAGGAGTCTTATTACTTCGTTCTAGTGTGATTAGCATCAAAAGGAGCAATCCCATGACTATCGCGTTAAAAACGAAGTGTACATCTCACACAAGTCTTGATTTAGGAAGACCTTCTTATTGTTTCATTGGTTCACTGAAATTATCAAAGAAAGAGGTGATTATGAGTCCTATGAATTCGTTCCAGTTTCATTAGCCTCAAAAGGAGCAGCAATGCTATCACTAGTGCCTTCAAAACGATCCGTACATCTCACACAAGTCTTCATTTAGGGAGACCTTCTTAATGTTTCATTAGTTCTCTCAAATTGTCAAACTATAGGTGATTATGAGTTCTATGACTTCGTTCTAGTTGAAATTTGCATCGAAAGGAGCAATCACATCACTATCGCGTTCAAAACGATGCGTAGATCTCACACAGGTCTTCATTTAGGGAGACCTTCATATTGTTTCATTGGTTGTTTCAAATTTACAAAGAAAGAGGTGATTAAGAGTTGTATTACTTCGTTCTAGTTTGATTAGCGTCATAACGAGAAACCCATGACTATCGCGTTCAAAACCATGCGTTCATATCACACAATTCTTCATTTAGGGATACCTTCTTATTGTTTCATTGGTGCACTAAAATTATCAAAGAAAGAGGTGATTAGGAGTCCTATAACTTCTTTCTAAGCTTGATTAGCATCAAAAGGAGCAATCCCATGACTATCGCGTTAAAAACGATGCGTACATCTCACACAAGTCTTCATTTAAGGAGGCATTCTTATTGTTTCATTGGTTCTCTAAAATTGTGAAAGAAGGAGTTGATTAGGAGTCTTATTACTTCGTTCTAATGTGATTAGCATCAAAAGGAGCAATCCCATGACTATCGCGTTAAAAACGAAGTGTACATCTCACACAAGTCTTGATTTAGGAAGACCTTCTTATTGTTTCATTGGTTCACTGAAATTGTCAAAGAAAGAGGTGATTATGAGTCCTATGAATTCGTTCTAGTTTCATTAGCCTCAAAAGGAGCAGCAATCCTATCACTAGTGCCTTCAAAACGATCCGTACATCTCACACAAGTCTTCATTTAGGGAGACCTTCTTAATGTTTCATTAGTTCTCTCAAATTGTCAAAATATAGGTGATTATGAGTCCTATTACTTCGTTCTAGTTGAAATTAGCATCGAAAGGAGCAATCACATCACTATCGCGTTCAAAACGATGCGTAGATCTCACACAGGTCTTCATTTAGGGAGACCTTCATATTGTTTCATTGGTTGTTTCAAATTTACAAAGAAAGAGGTGATTAAGAGTAGTATTACTTCGTTCTAGATTGATTAGCATCAAAACTAGAAACCCATGACTATCGCGTTCAAAACCATGCGTTCATATCATACAATTCTTCATTTAGGGATACCTTCTTATTGTTTCATTGGTGCACTAAAATTGTCAAAGGAAGATGTGATTAAGAGTCCTATAACTTCGTTCTAAGTTTGATTAGCATCAAAAGAAACAATCCCATAACTATCGCATTAAAAACGATGCGTACATCTCACACAAGTCTTCATTTAAGGAGACTTTCTTATAGTTTCATTGGTTCTGTAAAATTGTGAAAGAAGGAGGTGATTAGGAGTCTTATTACTTCGTTCTAATGTGATTAGCATCAAAAAGAGCAATCACATGACTATCGCGTTAAAAACGATGTGTACATCTCACACAAGTCTTGATTTAGGAAGACCTTTTTTGTTTAATTGGTTCTCTCATATTGTCAAAGAAAGAGGTGATTATGAGTCCTATGAATTCGTTCTAGTTCGGTTAGCCTCAAAAGGAGCAGCAATCCTATCACTAGTGCCTTCGAAACGATCCGTACATCTCACACAAGTCTTTATTTAGGGAGACCTTCTTAATGTTTCATTAGTTCTGTCAAATTGTCAAAATATAGTTGATTATGAGTCCTATTACTTCGTTCTAGTTGAAATTAGCATCAAAAGAAGCAATCCCATCACTATCGCGTTCAAAACGATGCGTAGATCTCACACATGTCTTCATTTAGGGAGACCTTCATATTGTTTCATTGGTTGTTTCAAATTTACAAAGAAAGAGGTGATTAAGAGTTGTATTACTTCGTTCTAGATTGATTAGCATCAAAACTAGAAACCCATGACTATCGCGTTCAAAACCATGCGTTCATATCATACAATTCTTCATTTAGGGATACCTTCTTATTGTTTCATTGGTGCACTAAAATTGTCAAAGGAAGATGTGATTAAGAGTCCTATAACTTCGTTCTAAGTTTGATTAGCATCAAAAGAAACAATCCCATAACTATCGCATTAAAAACGATGCGTACATCTCACACAAGTCTTCATTTAAGGAGACTTTCTTATAGTTTCATTGGTTCTGTAAAATTGTGAAAGAAGGAGGTGATTAGGAGTCTTATTACTTCGTTCTAATGTGATTAGCATCAAAAAGAGCAATCACATGACTATCGCGTTAAAAACGATGTGTACATCTCACACAAGTCTTGAATTAGGAAGACCTTATTGTTTCATTGGTTCTCTCATATTGTCAAAGAAAGAGGTGATTATGAGTCCTATGAATTCGTTCTAGTTCGGTTAGCCTCAAAAGGAGCAGCAATCCTATCACTAGTGCCTTCGAAACGATCCGTACATCTCACACAAGTCTTTATTTAGGGAGACCTTCTTAATGTTTCATTAGTTCTGTCAAATTGTCAAAATATAGTTGATTATGAGTCCTATTACTTCGTTCTAGTTGAAATTAGCATCAAAAGGAGCAATCTCATCGCTATCGCATTCAAAACGATGCGAGATCTCACACTGGTCTTTATTTAGGGAGAAATTCATATTGTTTCATTGGTTGTTTCAAATTTACAAAGAAAGAGGTGATTAAGAGTTGTATTACTTCGTTCTAGTTTGATTAGCGTCAAAACGAGAAACCCATGACTATCGCGTTCAAAACCATGCGTTCATATCACACAATTCTTTATTTAGGGATACCTTCGTATTGTTTCATTGGTGCACTAAAATTATCAAACAAAGAGGTGATTAGGAGTCTTATAACTTCTTTCTAAGTTTGATTTGCATCAAAAGGAGCAATCCCATGACTATCGCGTTAAAAACGATGCGTACATCTCACACAAGTCTTCATTTAAGGAGACCTTCTTATTGTTTCATTGGTTCTCTAAAATTGTGAAAGAATGAGTTGATTAGGAGTCTTATTACTTCGTTCTAATGTGATTAGCATCAAAAGGAGCAATCCCATGACTATCGCGTTAAAAACGAAGTGTACATCTCACACAAGTCTTGATTTAGGAAGACCTTCTTATTGTTTCATTGGTTCACTGAAATTGTCAAAGAAAGAGGTGATTATGAGTCCTATGAATTCGTTCTAGTTTCATTAGCCTCAAAAGGAGCAGCAGTCCTAACACTAGTGCCTTCGAAACGATCCGTACATCTCACACAAGTCTTTATTTAGGGAGACCTTCTTAATGTTTCATTAGTTCTGTCAAATTGTCAAAATATAGTTGATTATGAGTCCTATTACTTCGTTCTAGTTGAAATTAGTATCAAAAGGAGCAATCTCATCGCTATCGCATTCAAAACGATGCGTAGATCTCACACAGGTCTTCATTTAGGGAGACCTTCATATTGTTTCATTGGTTGTTTCAGATTTACAAAGAAAGAAGTGATTAAGAGTTGTATTACTTCGTTCTAGTTTGATTAGCGTCAAAACGAGAAACCCATGACTATCGCGTTCAAAACCATGCGTTCATATCACACAATTCTTTATTTAGGGATACCTGATAGTAGTGTGCATACAAGCCAATCATGTATGATGATAAAGCACGTACTTTGTAAACAATCTTATTTATTTATTAATAAAATATTCAATTATTAAAGGCATTTAATTATCTACATGTTGCTGTTTTTATAATATGTAAATAACCCATAGTTTTAAGCAATGCTTTTAGAATCATGATGATGATCATGCTAATGAGATCTAAATTCTTAGAAAGTTTTAAAACTAAAATAGTTCCCAATCGTGGGATTACTAAAAAGGGGATTAGTAAATCCGGATAGATTGGTACATATGTTGCTTGCTCATTGGATGAGGATGATTGATCTCATGATCATTTGTGTGGAGACACTAAAGCAAGTATGTAGGTGCTTATTGGAGAATAAGTTCACTGAACGTGATTCGCAATGGAATACCTAATGGAGATTTACTCGCCTGTCAATAGAAATTCCTAATGTGATAGTAGTACAAGTAATCCTTGGACTTGAGATCATCATAGTATCTTGTATGTAACAAATTATACTTTGACTTATTCCTTAAGACCTTTTAAGGCATATATAGGGTATGCTTGGGTATAATGAGTTACATATGGAGATAATGAATGATCAATAAAGAATCTACCACCTCTAGTAAAAGAGGAGATATGTCCTATGTGATTCGTTAAATGACAACCCAGGAATCCTTGGCCAAGGTGAAATGAAATTAGAAAGGAGTTTCTAATTTGCATTATTTGGAGTTGTGCATTTTCTAATCGAAATACATATAATTAAATAAAATAAGACTTGACAGTAAATCCATGTCTTATATTTAATTGGGACATTGTATGGTGGAAGGATTGAATTGTACGGTAACTATTTACTCACAGGTTCTTTTTGATTAATGTTGAAATCTATATTATCTGGAAAGTCGTTGATCGCTAGGGAGGCTTATCCCTATTGTAGAATAAATATTATTTATTTAAATAAATTATTAGTTTAATTTATTTATTTAAATAAGATTAAAATTATTTTAATTGATTTATTCACAACCGGTTTAATATGGAGAACCTAAAGGGTCACACCATAAAAGGAAGAATAATTATTTAAGAAGGTAATAGCATAATCGTAATAATGCATTAAGTATAATTAATTTAATCTATGGTGATAGAATAAATTAAATAGCTTAATGTTTATTATTTAATATTTTGGAAATATTAAATATAAATTAATAAGAGGAGTCTTATTAATATTATTACAATTATTATTATTTTAATTTCTAAAGGAGTTTAGTAATTAATTTAATATTTAGTACTCTCATTTATTCCTAATAAGATTAGGAGACAAATTAATTAAATGAATTTAATTAATTATTCCCATGTGGTGGGAAGCCTAAATTAATTAAAGGAGTTTAATTAATTAAAAGAAATCCCATGTCTAATAGGATTAGAAGGGTTGACCAATGTCTATATAAGAGAAGTCTTATAATAGATATTAGATTGATGCAATTCCAATTGTTGGAGAGTACTCCTTTTCTATAGAGGATAGAAAACTAAGGTTAAGCCAAACACCCTCCTTCTTGATAATTCATCTTCCTTGGTGGATCACCTCTAGAGGCCAAACACTTGGGTGGCTAACGTTGATCAAAGGAAGGAATCTAACCCGAAAATTCAAGGAGATCACGAAGAACAAGGAGTTGAACTAGTACCTGTGGAAGCTTCGTTCTACAAGGGTATGATTTCATAACTTCTTATTTATCGTTTTAAATTAATAATTTGCATAAAGGATGATCCGGGTAATGGTTTTGTAGAAATTTTTTAAACTCTGATATACCATGCTTCCGCTAATTTTTGCAATTTGATTGCGTCACGATTTCGTACAAACCCAACAGTGGCATCAGAGCCAAATCTTTATGCAATTATTAATTTATTTTTGATTTCATATACATATGGGTATGTATTTAAAATAATTTATTGGGCATAATTTTATTGTATAAAATTATATTTTTTTAAATAAAAAAAAAAGACTTTTTTTGGGAAGAATCACAATTTTTTTTTTTTTGCTAATCTTGAATTCTGCAAAGAAAAGGTGTTGTCTCTTTCTTACTCCAAAAAGAAGGTGACCCATCAGGAAATGACTTTTTTAATAAACCTGCAGGACTCTTTTAATAAAAGAAGGTGATTTTTTTAAAAAAAATAAAATAAAATAAATATGATATATTTATATATTATATTCTAAATAATTTTATAATTAAAATAAAGAGTTTATTTTAATCTTGAAATTGGATTTCATGCAATTTAAAATTGCCCATTAAATGATACTCATATATATGGAATGTTTTAATTCATGAGATGAATATTTATTTATTGATATATATGGTGATATGTATGAAAATAAATGGGGATTGATTATGGACTATTTGACCAATGTGATTGGATTTTATTTTAGTTGAATGCTTGAATGAATGGGTTTTATTAAATGGGGTCTGCGTACCTCGTCTTCTCTAATTTTTTTTTTTCTTGATGTAAAATTCTATCTCCCTCCTATGTACTTCCCCTTGACTGTTGATCAAGGTTTCTATTTAAATTAAATAGTTTAATGTAATAGAAATAGTTAGAATTATCTTTAAAAATTAGAGACCAAGGAGCAAGGAGCGCGTGAAGACCCGTTTGTATGGAGCCCGGGTTTAAATGTAATAGTTACGTTTAAATTTAAATTCTTGCACCCCTAGGTTTGACCTTTTGGTTCACTTGGTGGCTCTAATGAACCAAACTAGAATAAAAGTCCATAATCAATCCGGGTAGAATATAGTATTCTATATTGCATGCTAAATATTATATATATTATATTTTATGCAAACATGCTTCGCATGTTTAATAAAATAACGCGTATTTTATATATATATATATGTGCATGCGCGCTAAACAAAGATGAGACTAATAATAACAAACCCCTCAAAGAAATAATATTAAGTCCGAAGTGTTCAAATGATATTTGGAATATCGAACGTCGCCTTCTAGCATGATAAATTAATAGAGTATTAGATATTTAATATGAGCTTGTTGTGCTATCCACAAGGCGAGTATTGCGTATTTAAGATGTTAATTAATCACATTTGATGCTTATCAAGAAAATTGAACGATCTAGTCTTGTTGTGCTATCCACAAGGACGAACATTTTTCTTTTTTTGAATTTATGAAAGTGCTAGGCTGGACTTAACTTAAATTATTTTAGTTCGGATGTGCACACACTTGACCATTATGATTTAAGAGGCAAAATAAAAGGAATTACATGGTGATGTAATTGACAAGAGTTGTCTACCTATTTATTTGTATATCGCTTGTTGTGCTATCCACAAGGTTATATACATTTGAAATGGGATCCTTATTCTCACTAGCAATTTTTTAATTAGATGTTGCCGAACTATATAAGTGAGGGTAATATAGTTTGATAAAAATAGTGGGAGATACCAATTTAAAATAAAGACCTAAATTTATTTTGGTATGCAAAATTAATAAAATGAATGTTTGCTAAAATGTTGTTTTTCACATGCAGAATTTTAAAAATGTCAAAATCACTAATTTCACTGCGAAGCATACTTGATGCTAATAAGCTTACCGGGCCGAATTATATGGACTGGCTAAGAAATCTGAGAATAGTTCTCACTGCTGAAAAGATTTCTTATGTCCTAAACTCACATGTCCCTGGAACTGTTCCAGAAACAACCTCTGAGGAAGAGATTGCCACCATTGTAAAGTGGCAAGATGATGCATCTGTAGCTCAATGCATCATGCTCGCATCCATGAATAACGAGCTTCAGCGTCAGCAAGAAAACATGGATGCTCCTACTATGTTGATTCACCTCAAGGAGTTGTATGGTGAACAAAGTAGGACTGCTAGATATGAGATATCTAAGGAGCTCTTCCGATCTCGGATGACCAAGGGCAAGGTGAACATAAAGGAACAAAAGAAATCTGATCCAGCTAGCAAAGGAATGTGCTTCCATTGCAACGAGCCGGGTCATTGGAAGAAAAACTGCACGAAGTTTCTGGCAGACAAGAAGCTTGGAGAAGCTTCGACTTCCAATCAAGGTTTGTTCATGATTGAAATTAATTTTTCAGAAAGTCAAAATTCTACTTGGGTATTGGATACCGGCTGTGGTTCTCACATATGTAATAATGTGAAGGGACTGGTCAGAAGTAGAAAGCTGAACAATGATGAGGTGATCCTACGAGTAGGGAATGGAGCAAAGGTTGCTGCATTAGCTGTAGGAACTTATTATTTAGCAATGCCTTCGGGCAAGTCCATTTATCTTAATAATTGTTATTATGTTCCGAATATTATTAAAAACATTATTTCAATTTCTGTATTGGATATGGAAGGATTTAACGTTGTTATAAAGAACAATAGTTGTTCTATTTATAAAGACGATGTTTTATATGGTATTGGAAATTTGCGAAATGGACTTTATACACTTGACTTACAAGAAAATATATTTCAAATTGAACAAACTAAGAAAAGGAAAAGAGATGATATTAATTATACCTACATGTGGCACTGTAGACTCGGTCATATCAATGAAACAAGATTATCCAAGTTGCATAAAGATGGGCTCCTCGAGCTATCCGATTATGAATCATATCCAACTTGTGAATCTTGTCTCATGGGTAAAATGACTAAATCTCCTTTTAGTGGAAGAGGAGAAAGAGTTACAGAGTTGTTGACATTGATTCACACAGACGTTTGTGGGCCTATGACAACAAGTGCACGGGGTGGGTATTATTATTTTATTACTTTCACTGATGATCACTCAAGATTTGGATATGTGTATTTAATGAAATACAAGTCAGAATCATTTGAAAAGTTCAAAGAGTTCAGAAGTGAAGTAGAGAAACAAACGGGCAAGAGTATAAAGATACTTCGATCAGATCGAGGCGGAGAATACTTAAGCGGTGAGTTTCTCAATTGTCTCAAAGAAAATGGTATAATCTCACAATGGACTCCTCCAGGTACACCACAGTTAAATGGAGTATCTGAAAGGAGAAATCGAACACTGTTAGACATGGTTCGATCCATGATGAGTTTTACCGACCTTCCAATTTCCTTCTGGGGATATGCCCTAGAAACGACTGCATACCTACTTAACAAGGTACCTACCAAATCCGCCCCAAAGACTCCATATGAGATGTGGAAGGGGAGGAAACCAAATCTTAAGCATGTTAAGACTTGGGGTTGTCCAGCTTATGTCAAAAAGTTTGAACATGATAAGCTACAAACTAAATCCGAAAAGTGTAGATTTGTGGGATACCCTAAAGAAACTGTAGGGTATTATTTCTATCATCCAACTGATCAAAAGGTGTTTGTTGCGAAACATGCTGCCTTCTTGGAAAAGGAGTTTATCCATGAAGGGGTCAGTGGGAGTAAGATATATCTTGAAGAAGCTCAAGAATCACAAATTACCACGGATCAAAGTCAGGTACCTGACCAAGTAGAAGAACCTACTATACCACACCCTGTTCGTAAATCTGGAAGAGTACCGAAGATACCTGAGAGGTATGGATTCGTTGTAGAGGATGACGATGAGGTACGCATCATGAATGATGATGATCCATTGAATTACGAACAGGCCATGAGTAATAAAGACTCAGGGAAATGGCTTGAAGCCATGAAATCCGAAATGGACTCCATGTATGAAAACAAAGTATGGACTTTGGTTTCACCACCTGAAGGCATTAAGCCTATTGGGTGTAAATGGGTCTTTAAAAGAAAGACTGGAGCGGACGGCAAGGTGGAGACCTATAAGGCCCGACTGGTTGCAAAAGGTTTCAAACAAAGACAAGGAGTTGATTATGATGAAACCTTTTCACCAGTAGCTATGCTCAAGTCCATTCGGATTTTGCTTGCAATTGCAGCTTATAACGACTATGAGATCTGGCAGATGGACGTGAAAACGGCCTTCCTCAATGGAAAACTTGAGGAGGATGTGTATATGACACAGCCAGAGGGATTTGTTTCAAAGGTTGGAATAAATCAAGTCTGTAAGCTGCAACGATCCATTTATGGATTGAAGCAAGCTTCTCGTAGATGGAACATTCGTTTTGATGAGACAATCAAAGAGTTTGATTTTATCAAAAATGACGATGAACCATGTGTGTACAAGAAGGTTAGTGGGAGCGTAATTTCATTCCTTGTATTATATGTTGATGATATATTACTGATAGGGAATGACATTCCTATGCTACAATCAATTAAAATCTGGTTATCTAAACACTTCTCCATGAAGGACTTGGGAGAAGCATCCTATATTTTGGGGATAAAGATCTATAGAGATAGATCTAAAAGGATGCTTGGTTTATCCCAAGGAACGTACATTGATACGATGCTAAAGAGGTTTAGCATGGAAGATTCCAAAAGAGGTCTCATGCCGATGAGCCATGGAATACATCTCTCCAAGAAACAGGCCCCAAAGACACCTGAGGAGAGAGACCGTATGAGTAAGATCCCTTATGCTTCTGCAATAGGATCTATCATGTACGGTATGATATGTACTAGACCGGATGTTGCTCATGCACTTAGTGTAACGAGCAGATACCAGTCGAATCCTGGAGAAGAGCACTGGAAGGCAGTGAAAAATATCCTAAAGTACTTGAGAAGGACTAAAGATATTTTTCTTGTCTACGGTGGGTCTGAATTAAAACTCGAGGGCTTCACAGACTCAAGTTTTCAAACGGACCAAGATGACAGTAAATCTGTTTCGGGGTATGTTTTTACCTTGAACGGAGGCGCAGTGAGTTGGAAGAGTTCCAAGCAGCAAACAGTTGCTGATTCAGTGACAGAGGCAGAGTATATAGCTGCAAGTGAAGCTGCAAAGGAAGCTGTTTGGATGAAGAAGTTCATAACTGAACTTGGTGTGGTTCCTAGCATTGGAGAAGCAGTTCCCGTTTACTGTGACAACACAGGAGCAGTTGCACAGGCTAAGGAACCCAGGTCTCATCAGAAATCTAAACACGTGTTGCGGCGATTTCACTTGATCAGGGAGATCATTGAAAGAGGAGACGTCACCTTGGAGCGTGTAGACTCTCAAGATAACATTGCAGATCCATTTACTAAAGCTTTAACACAACAGCAGTTTGATCGTCACTTAGAGAAGATGGGTATGAGATACCATGGCGATTGGCTTTAGTGCAAGTGGGAGATTGATAGTAGTGTGCATACAAGCCAATCATGTATGATGATAAAGCACGTACTTTGTAAACAATCTTATTTATTTATTAATAAAATATTCAATTATTAAAGGCATTTAATTATCTACATGTTGCTGTTTTTATAATATGTAAATAACCCATAGTTTTAAGCAATGCTTTTAGAATCATGATGATGATCATGCTAATGAGATCTAAATTCTTAGAAAGTTTTAAAACTAAAATAGTTCCCAATCGTGGGATTACTAAAAAGGGGATTAGTAAATCCGGATAGATTGGTACATATGTTGCTTGCTCATTGGATGAGGATGATTGATCTCATGATCATTTGTGTGGAGACACTAAAGCAAGTATGTAGGTGCTTATTGGAGAATAAGTTCACTGAACGTGATTCGCAATGGAATACCTAATGGAGATTTACTCGCCTGTCAATAGAAATTCCTAATGTGATAGTAGTACAAGTAATCCTTGGACTTGAGATCATCATAGTATCTTGTATGTAACAAATTATACTTTGACTTATTCCTTAAGACCTTTTAAGGCATATATAGGGTATGCTTGGGTATAATGAGTTACATATGGAGATAATGAATGATCAATAAAGAATCTACCACCTCTAGTAAAAGAGGAGATATGTCCTATGTGATTCGTTAAATGACAACCCAGGAATCCTTGGCCAAGGTGAAATGAAATTAGAAAGGAGTTTCTAATTTGCATTATTTGGAGTTGTGCATTTTCTAATCGAAATACATATAATTAAATAAAATAAGACTTGACAGTAAATCCATGTCTTATATTTAATTGGGACATTGTATGGTGGAAGGATTGAATTGTACGGTAACTATTTACTCACAGGTTCTTTTTGATTAATGTTGAAATCTATATTATCTGGAAAGTCGTTGATCGCTAGGGAGGCTTATCCCTATTGTAGAATAAATATTATTTATTTAAATAAATTATTAGTTTAATTTATTTATTTAAATAAGATTAAAATTATTTTAATTGATTTATTCACAACCGGTTTAATATGGAGAACCTAAAGGGTCACACCATAAAAGGAAGAATAATTATTTAAGAAGGTAATAGCATAATCGTAATAATGCATTAAGTATAATTAATTTAATCTATGGTGATAGAATAAATTAAATAGCTTAATGTTTATTATTTAATATTTTGGAAATATTAAATATAAATTAATAAGAGGAGTCTTATTAATATTATTACAATTATTATTATTTTAATTTCTAAAGGAGTTTAGTAATTAATTTAATATTTAGTACTCTCATTTATTCCTAATAAGATTAGGAGACAAATTAATTAAATGAATTTAATTAATTATTCCCATGTGGTGGGAAGCCTAAATTAATTAAAGGAGTTTAATTAATTAAAAGAAATCCCATGTCTAATAGGATTAGAAGGGTTGACCAATGTCTATATAAGAGAAGTCTTATAATAGATATTAGATTGATGCAATTCCAATTGTTGGAGAGTACTCCTTTTCTATAGAGGATAGAAAACTAAGGTTAAGCCAAACACCCTCCTTCTTGATAATTCATCTTCCTTGGTGGATCACCTCTAGAGGCCAAACACTTGGGTGGCTAACGTTGATCAAAGGAAGGAATCTAACCCGAAAATTCAAGGAGATCACGAAGAACAAGGAGTTGAACTAGTACCTGTGGAAGCTTCGTTCTACAAGGGTATGATTTCATAACTTCTTATTTATCGTTTTAAATTAATAATTTGCATAAAGGATGATCCGGGTAATGGTTTTGTAGAAATTTTTTAAACTCTGATATATCATGCTTCCGCTAATTTTTGCAATTTGATTGCTTCACGATTTCGTACAAACCCAACAATACCTTCTTATTGTTTCATTGGTGCACTAAAATTATCAAACAAAGAGGTGATTAGGAGTCCTATAACTTCTTTCTAAGTTTGATTTGCATCAAAAGGAGCAATCCCATGACTATCGCGTTAAAAACAATGCGTACATCTCACACAAGTCTTCATTTAAGGAGACCTTATTGTTTCATTGGTTCTCTAAAATTGTGAAAGAAGGAGTTGATTAGGAGTCTTATTACTTCGTTCTAGTGTGATTAGCATCAAAAGGAGCAATCCCATGACTATCGCGTTAAAAACGAAGTGTACATCTCACACAAGTCTTGATTTAGGAAGACCTTCTTATTGTTTCATTGGTTCACTGAAATTATCAAAGAAAGAGGTGATTATGAGTCCTATGAATTCGTTCTAGTTTCATTAGCCTCAAAAGGAGCAGCAATGCTATCACTAGTGCCTTCAAAACGATCCGTACATCTCACACAAGTCTTCATTTAGGGAGACCTTCTTAATGTTTCATTAGTTCTCTCAAATTGTCAAACTATAGGTGATTATGAGTCCTATGACTTCGTTCTAGTTGAAATTTGCATCGAAAGGAGCAATCACATCACTATCGCGTTCAAAACGATGCGTAGATCTCACACAGGTCTTCATTTAGGGAGACCTTCATATTGTTTCATTGGTTGTTTCAAATTTACAAAGAAAGAGGTGATTAAGAGTTGTATTACTTCGTTCTAGTTTGATTAGCGTCATAACGAGAAACCCATGACTATCGCGTTCAAAACCATGCGTTCATATCACATAATTCTTCATTTAGGGATACCTTCTTATTGTTTCATTGGTGCACTAAAATTATCAAAGAAAGAGGTGATTAGGAGTCCTATAACTTCTTTCTAAGCTTGATTAGCATCAAAAGGAGCAATCCCATGACTATCGCGTTAAAAACGATGCGTACATCTCACACAAGTCTTCATTTAAGGAGGCATTCTTATTGTTTCATTGGTTCTCTAAAATTGTGAAAGAAGGAGTTGATTAGGAGTCTTATTACTTCGTTCTAATGTGATTAGCATCAAAAGGAGCAATCCCATGACTATCGCGTTAAAAACGAAGTGTACATCTCACACAAGTCTTGATTTAGGAAGACCTTCTTATTGTTTCATTGGTTCACTGAAATTGTCAAAGAAAGAGGTGATTATGAGTCCTATGAATTCGTTCTAGTTTCATTAGCCTCAAAAGGAGCAGCAATCCTATCACTAGTGCCTTCAAAACGATCCGTACATCTCACACAAGTCTTCATTTAGGGAGACCTTCTTAATGTTTCATTAGTTCTCTCAAATTGTCAAAATATAGGTGATTATGAGTCCTATTACTTCGTTCTAGTTGAAATTAGCATCGAAAGGAGCAATCACATCACTATCGCGTTCAAAACGATGCGTAGATCTCACACAGGTCTTCATTTAGGGAGACCTTCATATTGTTTCATTGGTTGTTTCAAATTTACAAAGAAAGAGGTGATTAAGAGTTGTATTACTTCGTTCTAGATTGATTAGCATCAAAACTAGAAACCCATGACTATCGCGTTCAAAACCATGCGTTCATATCATACAATTCTTCATTTAGGGATACCTTCTTACTGTTTCATTGGTGCACTAAAATTGTCAAAGGAAGATGTGATTAAGAGTCCTATAACTTCGTTCTAAGTTTGATTAGCATCAAAAGAAACAATCCCATAACTATCGCATTAAAAACGATGCGTACATCTCACACAAGTCTTCATTTAAGGAGACTTTCTTATAGTTTCATTGGTTCTGTAAAATTGTGAAAGAAGGAGGTGATTAGGAGTCTTATTACTTCGTTCTAATGTGATTAGCATCAAAAAGAGCAATCACATGACTATCGCGTTAAAAATGATGTGTACATCTCACACAAGTCTTGATTTAGGAAGACCTTATTGTTTAATTGGTTCTCTCATATTGTCAAAGAAAGAGGTGATTATGAGTCCTATGAATTCGTTCTAGTTCGGTTAGCCTCAAAAGGAGCAGCAATCCTATCACTAGTGCCTTCGAAACGATCCGTACATCTCACACAAGTCTTTATTTAGGGAGACCTTCTTAATGTTTCATTAGTTCTGTCAAATTGTCAAAATATAGTTGATTATGAGTCCTATTACTTCGTTCTAGTTGAAATTAGCATCAAAAGAAGCAATCCCATCACTATCGCGTTCAAAACGATGCGTAGATCTCACACATGTCTTCATTTAGGGAGACCTTCATATTGTTTCATTGGTTGTTTCAAATTTACAAAGAAAGAGGTGATTAAGAGTTGTATTACTTCGTTCTAGATTGATTAGCATCAAAACTAGAAACCCATGACTATCGCGTTCAAAACCATGCGTTCATATCATACAGTTCTTCATTTAGGGATACCTTCTTATTGTTTCATTGGTGCACTAAAATTGTCAAAGGAAGATGTGATTAAGAGTCCTATAACTTCGTTCTAAGTTTGATTAGCATCAAAAGAAACAATCCCATAACTATCGCATTAAAAACGATGCGTACATCTCACACAAGTCTTCATTTAAGGAGACTTTCTTATAGTTTCATTGGTTCTGTAAAATTGTGAAAGAAGGAGGTGATTAGGAGTCTTATTACTTCGTTCTAATGTGATTAGCATCAAAAAGAGCAATCACATGACTATCGCGTTAAAAACGATGTGTACATCTCACACAAGTCTTGATTTAGGAAGACCTTATTGTTTCATTGGTTCTCTCATATTGTCAAAGAAAGAGGTGATTATGAGTCCTATGAATTCGTTCTAGTTCGGTTAGCCTCAAAAGGAGCAGCAATCCTATCACTAGTGCCTTCGAAACGATCCGTACATCTCACACAAGTCTTTATTTAGGGAGACCTTCTTAATGTTTCATTAGTTCTGTCAAATTGTCAAAATATAGTTGATTATGAGTCCTATTACTTCGTTCTAGTTGAAATTAGCATCAAAAGGAGCAATCTCATCGCTATCGCATTCAAAACGATGCGTAGATCTCACACTGGTCTTTATTTAGGGAGAAATTCATATTGTTTCATTGGTTGTTTCAAATTTACAAAGAAAGAGGTGATTAAGAGTTGTATTACTTCGTTCTAGTTTGATTAGCGTCAAAACGAGAAACCCATGACTATCGCGTTCAAAACCATGCGTTCATATCACACAATTCTTTATTTAGGGATACCTTCGTATTGTTTCATTGGTGCACTAAAATTATCAAACAAAGAGGTGATTAGGAGTCTTATAACTTCTTTCTAAGTTTGATTTGCATCAAAAGGAGCAATCCCATGACTATCGCGTTAAAAACGATGCGTACATCTCACACAAGTCTTCATTTAAGGAGACCTTCTTATTGTTTCATTGGTTCTCTAAAATTGTGAAAGAAGGAGTTGATTAGGAGTCTTATTACTTCGTTCTAATGTGATTAGCATCAAAAAGAGCAATCCCATGACTATCGCGTTAAAAACGAAGTGTACATCTCACACAAGTCTTGATTTAGGAAGACCTTCTTATTGTTTCATTGGTTCACTGAAATTGTCCAAGAAAGAGGTGATTATGAGTCCTATGAATTCGTTCTAGTTTCATTAGCCTCAAAAGGAGCAGCAATCCTAACACTAGTGCCTTCGAAACGATCCGTACATCTCACACAAGTCTTTATTTAGGGAGACCTTCTTAATGTTTCATTAGTTCTGTCAAATTGTCAAAATATAGTTGATTATGAGTCCTATTACTTCGTTCTAGTTGAAATTAGTATCAAAAGGAGCAATCTCATCGCTATCGCATTCAAAACGATGCGTAGATCTCACACAGGTCTTCATTTAGGGAGACCTTCATATTGTTTCATTGGTTGTTTCAGATTTACAAAGAAAGAAGTGATTAAGAGTTGTATTACTTCGTTCTAGTTTGATTAGCGTCAAAACGAGAAACCCATGACTATCGCGTTCAAAACCATGCGTTCATATCACACAATTCTTTATTTAGGGATACCTTCTTATTGTTTCATTGGTGCACTAAAATTATCAAACAAAGAGGTGATTAGGAGTCCTATAACTTCTTTCTAAGTTTGATTTGCATCAAAAGGAGCAATCCCATGACTATCGCGTTAAAAACAATGCGTACATCTCACACAAGTCTTCATTTAAGGAGACCTTATTGTTTCATTGGTTCTCTAAAATTGTGAAAGAAGGAGTTGATTAGGAGTCTTATTACTTCGTTCTAGTGTGATTAGCATCAAAAGGAGCAATCCCATGACTATCGCGTTAAAAACGAAGTGTACATCTCACACAAGTCTTGATTTAGGAAGACCTTCTTATTGTTTCATTGGTTCACTGAAATTATCAAAGAAAGAGGTGATTATGAGTCCTATGAATTCGTTCCAGTTTCATTAGCCTCAAAAGGAGCAGCAATGCTATCACTAGTGCCTTCAAAACGATCCGTACATCTCACACAAGTCTTCATTTAGGGAGACCTTCTTAATGTTTCATTAGTTCTCTCAAATTGTCAAACTATAGGTGATTATGAGTCCTATGACTTCGTTCTAGTTGAAATTTGCATCGAAAGGAGCAATCACATCACTATCGCGTTCAAAACGATGTGTAGATCTCACACAGGTCTTCATTTAGGGAGACCTTCATATTGTTTCATTGGTTGTTTCAAATTTACAAAGAAAGAGGTGATTAAGAGTTGTATTACTTCGTTCTAGTTTGATTAGCGTCATAACGAGAAACCCATGACTATCGCGTTCAAAACCATGCGTTCATATCACACAATTCTTCATTTAGGGATACCTTCTTATTGTTTCATTGGTGCACTAAAATTATCAAAGAAAGAGGTGATTAGGAGTCCTATAACTTCTTTCTAAGCTTGATTAGCATCAAAAGGAGCAATCCCATGACTATCGCGTTAAAAACGATGCGTACATCTCACACAAGTCTTCATTTAAGGAGGCATTCTTATTGTTTCATTGGTTCTCTAAAATTGTGAAAGAAGGAGTTGATTAGGAGTCTTATTACTTCGTTCTAATGTGATTAGCATCAAAAGGAGCAATCCCATGACTATCGCGTTAAAAACGAAGTGTACATCTCACACAAGTCTTGATTTAGGAAGACCTTCTTATTGTTTCATTGGTTCACTGAAATTGTCAAAGAAAGAGGTGATTATGAGTCCTATGAATTCGTTCTAGTTTCATTAGCCTCAAAAGGAGCAGCAATCCTATCACTAGTGCCTTCAAAACGATCCGTACATCTCACACAAGTCTTCATTTAGGGAGACCTTCTTAATGTTTCATTAGTTCTCTCAAATTGTCAAAATATAGGTGATTATGAGTCCTATTACTTCGTTCTAGTTGAAATTAGCATCGAAAGGAGCAATCACATCACTATCGCGTTCAAAACGATGCGTAGATCTCACACAGGTCTTCATTTAGGGAGACCTTCATATTGTTTCATTGGTTGTTTCAAATTTACAAAGAAAGAGGTGATTAAGAGTTGTATTACTTCGTTCTAGATTGATTAGCATCAAAACTAGAAACCCATGACTATCGCGTTCAAAACCATGCGTTCATATCATACAATTCTTCATTTAGGGATACCTTCTTATTGTTTCATTGGTGCACTAAAATTGTCAAAGGAAGATGTGATTAAGAGTCCTATAACTTCGTTCTAAGTTTGATTAGCATCAAAAGAAACAATCCCATAACTATCGCATTAAAAACGATGCGTACATCTCACACAAGTCTTCATTTAAGGAGACTTTCTTATAGTTTCATTGGTTCTGTAAAATTGTGAAAGAAGGAGGTGATTAGGAGTCTTATTACTTCGTTCTAATGTGATTAGCATCAAAAAGAGCAATCACATGACTATCGCGTTAAAAACGATGTGTACATCTCACACAAGTCTTGATTTAGGAAGACCTTATTGTTTAATTGGTTCTCTCATATTGTCAAAGAAAGAGGTGATTATGAGTCCTATGAATTCGTTCTAGTTCGGTTAGCCTCAAAAGGAGCAGCAATCCTATCACTAGTGCCTTCGAAACGATCCGTACATCTCACACAAGTCTTTATTTAGGGAGACCTTCTTAATGTTTCATTAGTTCTGTCAAATTGTCAAAATATAGTTGATTATGAGTCCTATTACTTCGTTCTAGTTGAAATTAGCATCAAAAGAAGCAATCCCATCACTATCGCGTTCAAAACGATGCGTAGATCTCACACATGTCTTCATTTAGGGAGACCTTCATATTGTTTCATTGGTTGTTTCAAATTTACAAAGAAAGAGGTGATTAAGAGTTGTATTACTTCGTTCTAGATTGATTAGCATCAAAACTAGAAACCCATGACTATCGCGTTCAAAACCATGCGTTCATATCATACAGTTCTTCATTTAGGGATACCTTCTTATTGTTTCATTGGTGCACTAAAATTGTCAAAGGAAGATGTGATTAAGAGTCCTATAACTTCGTTCTAAGTTTGATTAGCATCAAAAGAAACAATCCCATAACTATCGCATTAAAAACGATGCGTACATCTCACACAAGTCTTCATTTAAGGAGACTTTCTTATAGTTTCATTGGTTCTGTAAAATTGTGAAAGAAGGAGGTGATTAGGAGTCTTATTACTTCGTTCTAATGTGATTAGCATCAAAAAGAGCAATCACATGACTATCGCGTTAAAAACGATGTGTACATCTCACACAAGTCTTGATTTAGGAAGACCTTATTGTTTCATTGGTTCTCTCATATTGTCAAAGAAAGAGGTGATTATGAGTCCTATGAATTCGTTCTAGTTCGGTTAGCCTCAAAAGGAGCAGCAATCCTATCACTAGTGCCTTCGAAACGATCCGTACATCTCACACAAGTCTTTATTTAGGGAGACCTTCTTAATGTTTCATTAGTTCTGTCAAATTGTCAAAATATAGTTGATTATGAGTCCTATTACTTCGTTCTAGTTGAAATTAGCATCAAAAGGAGCAATCTCATCGCTATCGCATTCAAAACGATGCGTAGATCTCACACTGGTCTTTATTTAGGGAGAAATTCATATTGTTTCATTGGTTGTTTCAAATTTACAAAGAAAGAGGTGATTAAGAGTTGTATTACTTCGTTCTAGTTTGATTAGCGTCAAAACGAGAAACCCATGACTATCGCGTTCAAAACCATGCGTTCATATCACACAATTCTTTATTTAGGGATACCTTCGTATTGTTTCATTGGTGCACTAAAATTATCAAACAAAGAGGTGATTAGGAGTCTTATAACTTCTTTCTAAGTTTGATTTGCATCAAAAGGAGCAATCCCATGACTATCGCGTTAAAAACGATGCGTACATCTCACACAAGTCTTCATTTAAGGAGACCTTCTTATTGTTTCATTGGTTCTCTAAAATTGTGAAAGAAGGAGTTGATTAGGAGTCTTATTACTTCGTTCTAATGTGATTAGCATCAAAAGGAGCAATCCCATGACTATCGCGTTAAAAACGAAGTGTACATCTCACACAAGTCTTGATTTAGGAAGACCTTCTTATTGTTTCATTGGTTCACTGAAATTGTCAAAGAAAGAGGTGATTATGAGTCCTATGAATTCGTTCTAGTTTCATTAGCCTCAAAAGGAGCAGCAATCCTAACACTAGTGCCTTCGAAACGATCCGTACATCTCACACAAGTCTTTATTTAGGGAGACCTTCTTAATGTTTCATTAGTTCTGTCAAATTGTCAAAATATAGTTGATTATGAGTCCTATTACTTCGTTCTAGTTGAAATTAGTATCAAAAGGAGCAATCTCATCGCTATCGCATTCAAAACGATGCGTAGATCTCACACAGGTCTTCATTTAGGGAGACCTTCATATTGTTTCATTGGTTGTTTCAGATTTACAAAGAAAGAAGTGATTAAGAGTTGTATTACTTCGTTCTAGTTTGATTAGCGTCAAAACGAGAAACCCATGACTATCGCGTTCAAAACCATGCGTTCATATCACACAATTCTTTATTTAGGGATACCTTCTTATTGTTTCATTGGTGCACTAAAATTATCAAACAAAGAGGTGATTAGGAGTCCTATAACTTCTTTCTAAGTTTGATTTGCATCAAAAGGAGCAATCCCATGACTATCGCGTTAAAAACAATGCGTACATCTCACACAAGTCTTCATTTAAGGAGACCTTATTGTTTCATTGGTTCTCTAAAATTGTGAAAGAAGGAGTTGATTAGGAGTCTTATTACTTCGTTCTAGTGTGATTAGCATCAAAAGGAGCAATCCCATGACTATCGCGTTAAAAACGAAGTGTACATCTCACACAAGTCTTTATTTAGGAAAACCTTCTTATTGTTTCATTGGTTCACTGAAATTATCAAAGAAAGAGGTGATTATGAGTCCTATGAATTCGTTCTAGTTTCATTAGCCTCAAAAGGAGCAGCAATGCTATCACTAGTGCCTTCAAAACGATCCGTACATCTCACACAAGTCTTCATTTAGGGAGACCTTCTTAATGTTTCATTAGTTCTCTCAAATTGTCAAACTATAGGTGATTATGAGTCCTATGACTTCGTTCTAGTTGAAATTTGCATCGAAAGGAGCAATCACATCACTATCGCGTTCAAAACGATGCGTAGATCTCACACAGGTCTTCATTTAGGGAGACCTTCATATTGTTTCATTGGTTGTTTCAAATTTACAAAGAAAGAGGTGATTAAGAGTTGTATTACTTCGTTCTAGTTTGATTAGCGTCATAACGAGAAACCCATGACTATCGCGTTCGAAACCATGCGTTCATATCACACAATTCTTCATTTAGGGATACCTTCTTATTGTTTCATTGGTGCACTAAAATTATCAAACAAAGAGGTGATTAGGAGTCCTATAACTTCTTTCTAAGCTTGATTAGCATCAAAAGGAGCAATCCCATGACTATCGCGTTAAAAACGATGCGTACATCTCACACAAGTCTTCATTTAAGGAGGCATTCTTATTGTTTCATTGGTTCTCTAAAATTGTGAAAGAAGGAGTTGATTAGGAGTCTTATTACTTCGTTCTAATGTGATTAGCATCAAAAGGAGCAATCCCATGACTATTGCGTTAAAAACGAAGTGTACATCTCACACAAGTCTTGATTTAGGAAGACCTTCTTATTGTTTCATTGGTTCACTGAAATTGTCAAAGAAAGAGGTGATTATGAGTCCTATGAATTCGTTCTAGTTTCATTAGCCTCAAAAGGAGCAGCAATCCTATCACTAGTGCCTTCAAAACGATCCGTACATCTCACACAAGTCTTCATTTAGGGAGACCTTCTTAATGTTTCATTAGTTCTCTCAAATTGTCAAAATATAGGTGATTATGAGTCCTATTACTTCGTTCTAGTTGAAATTAGCATCGAAAGGAGCAATCACATCACTATCGCGTTCAAAACGATGCGTAGATCTCACACAGGTCTTCATTTAGGGAGACCTTCATATTGTTTCATTGGTTGTTTCAAATTTACAAAGAAAGAGGTGATTAAGAGTTGTATTACTTCGTTCTAGATTGATTAGCATCAAAACTAGAAACCCATGACTATCGCGTTCAAAACCATGCGTTCATATCATACAATTCTTCATTTAGGGATACCTTCTTATTGTTTCATTGGTGCACTAAAATTGTCAAAGGAAGATGTGATTAAGAGTCCTACAACTTCGTCCTAAGTTTGATTAGCATCAAAAGAAACAATCCCATAACTATCGCATTAAAAACGATGCGTACATCTCACACAAGTCTTCATTTAAGGAGACTTTCTTATAGTTTCATTGGTTCTGTAAAATTGTGAAAGAAGGAGGTGATTAGGAGTCTTATTACTTCGTTCTAATGTGATTAGCATCAAAAAGAGCAATCACATGACTATCGCGTTAAAAACGATGTGTACATCTCACACAAGTCTTGATTTAGGAAGACCTTATTGTTTAATTGGTTCTCTCATATTGTCAAAGAAAGAGGTGATTATGAGTCCTATGAATTCGTTCTAGTTCGGTTAGCCTCAAAAGGAGCAGCAATCCTATCACTAGTGCCTTCGAAACGATCCGTACATCTCACACAAGTCTTTATTTAGGGAGACCTTCTTAATGTTTCATTAGTTCTGTCAAATTGTCAAAATATAGTTGATTATGAGTCCTATTACTTCGTACTAGTTGAAATTAGCATCAAAAGAAGCTATCCCATCACTATCGCGTTCAAAACGATGCGTAGATCTCACACATGTCTTCATTTAGGGAGACCTTCATATTGTTTCATTGGTTGTTTCAAATTTACAAAGAAAGAGGTGATTAAGAGTTGTATTACTTCGTTCTAGATTGATTAGCATCAAAACTAGAAACCCATGACTATCGCGTTCAAAACCATGCGTTCATATCATACAATTCTTCATTTAGGGATACCTTCTTATTGTTTCATTGGTGCACTAAAATTGTCAAAGGAAGATGTGATTAAGAGTCCTATAACTTCGTTCTAAGTTTGATTAGCATCAAAAGAAACAATCCCATAACTATCGCATTAAAAACGATGCGTACATCTCACACAAGTCTTCATTTAAGGAGACTTTCTTATAGTTTCATTGGTTCTGTAAAATTGTGAAAGAAGGAGGTGATTAGGAGTCTTATTACTTCGTTCTAATGTGATTAGCATCAAAAAGAGCAATCACATGACTATCGCGTTAAAAACTGATGTGTACATCTCACACAAGTCTTGATTTAGGAAGACCTTATTGTTTCATTGGTTCTCTCATATTGTCAAAGAAAGAGGTGATTATGAGTCCTATGAATTCGTTCTAGTTCGGTTAGCCTCAAAAGGAGCAGCAATCCTATCACTAGTGCCTTCGAAACGATCCGTACATCTCACACAAGTCTTTATTTAGGGAGACCTTCTTAATGTTTCATTAGTTCTGTCAAATTGTCAAAATATAGTTGATTATGAGTCCTATTACTTCGTTCTAGTTGAAATTAGCATCAAAAGGAGCAATCTCATCGCTATCGCATTCAAAACGATGCGTAGATCTCACACTGGTCTTTATTTAGGGAGAAATTCATATTGTTTCATTGGTTGTTTCAAATTTACAAAGAAAGAGGTGATTAAGAGTTGTATTACTTCGTTCTAGTTTGATTAGCGTCAAAACGAGAAACCCATGACTATCGCGTTCAAAACCATGCGTTCATATCACACAATTCTTTATTTAGGGATACCTTCGTATTGTTTCATTGGTGCACTAAAATTATCAAACAAAGAGGTGATTAGGAGTCTTATAACTTCTTTCTAAGTTTGATTTGCATCAAAAGGAGCAATCCCATGACTATCGCGTTAAAAACGATGCGTACATCTCACACAAGTCTTCATTTAAGGAGACCTTCTTATTGTTTCATTGGTTCTCTAAAATTGTGAAAGAAGGAGTTGATTAGGAGTCTTATTACTTCGTTCTAATGTGATTAGCATCAAAAGGAGCAATCCCATGACTATCGCGTTAAAAACGAAGTGTACATCTCACACAAGTCTTGATTTAGGAAGACCTTCTTATTGTTTCATTGGTTCACTGAAATTGTCAAAGAAAGAGGTGATTATGAGTCCTATGAATTCGTTCTAGTTTCATTAGCCTCAAAAGGAGCAGCAATGCTATCACTAGTGCCTTCAAAACGATCCGTACATCTCACACAAGTCTTCATTTAGGGAGACCTTCTTAATGTTTCATTAGTTCTCTCAAATTGTCAAACTATAGGTGATTATGAGTCCTATGACTTCGTTCTAGTTGAAATTTGCATCGAAAGGAGCAATCACATCACTATCGCGTTCAAAACGATGCGTAGATCTCACACAGGTCTTCATTTAGGGAGACCTTCATATTGTTTCATTGGTTGTTTCAAATTTACAAAGAAAGAGGTGATTAAGAGTTGTATTACTTCGTTCTAGTTTGATTAGTGTCATAACGAGAAACCCATGACTATCGCGTTCAAAACCATGCGTTCATATCACACAATTCTTCATTTAGGGATACCTTCTTATTGTTTCATTGGTGCACTAAAATTATCAAACAAAGAGGTGATTAGGAGTCCTATAACTTCTTTCTAAGTTTGATTTGCATCAAAAGGAGCAATCCCATGACTATCGCGTTAAAAACGATGCGTACATCTCACACAAATCTTCATTTAAGGAGACCTTCTTATTGTTTCATTGGTTCTCTAAAATTGTGAAAGAAGGAGTTGATTAGGAGTCTTATTACTTCGTTCTAATGTGATTAGCATCAAAAGGAGCAATCCCATGATTATCGCGTTAAAAACGAAGTGTACATCTCACACAAGTCTTGATTTAGGAAGACCTTCTTATTGTTTCATTGGTTCACTGAAATTGTCAAAGAAAGAGGTGATTATGAGTCCTATGAATTCGTTCTAGTTTGATTAGCATCAAAATGAGCAGCAATGCTATCACTAGTGCCTTCAAAACAATCCGTACATCTCACACAAGTCTTCATTTTAGGGAGACCTTAATGTTTCATTAATTCTCTCAAATTGTCAAACTATAGGTGATTATGAGTCCTATGACTTCGTTCTAGTTGAAATTTGCATCGAAAGGAGCAATCACATCACTATCGCGTTCAAAACGATGCGTAGATCTCACACAGGTCTTCATTTAGGGAGACCTTCATATTGTTTCATTGGTTGTTTCAAATTTACAAAGAAAGAGGTGATTAAGAGTTGTATTACTTCGTTCTAGATTGATTAGCATCAAAACTAGAAACCCATGACTATCGCGTTCAAAACCATGCGTTCATATCATACAATTCTTCATTTAGGGATACCTTCTTATTGTTTCATTGTTTCACTAAAATTGTCAAAGAAAGATGTGATTAAGAGTCCTATAACTTCGTTCTAAGTTTGATTAGCATCAAAAGAAACAATCCCATAACTATCGCATTAAAAACGATGCGTACATCTCACACAAGTCTTCATTTAAGGAGACTTTCTTATAGTTTCATTGGTTCTGTAAAATTGTGAAAGAAGGAGGTGATTAGGAGTCTTATTACTTCGTTCTAATGTGATTAGCATCAAAAAGAGCAATCACATGACTATCGCGTTAAAAACGATGTGTACATCTCACACAAGTCTTGATTTAGGAAGACCTTATTGTTTCATTGGTTCTCTCATATTGTCAAAGAAAGAGGTGATTATGAGTCCTATGAATTCGTTCTAGTTCGGTTAGCCTCAAAAGGAGCAGCAATCCTATCACTAGTGCTTTCGAAACGATCCGTACATCTCACACAAGTCTTTATTTAGGGAGACCTTCTTAATGTTTCATTAGTTCTCTCAAATTGTCAAAATATAGTTGATTATGAGTCCTATTACTTCGTTCTAGTTGAAATTAGCATCAAAAAGAGCAATCTCATCGCTATCGCATTCAAAACGATGCGTAGATCTCACACAGGTCTTCTTTTAGGGAGACCTTCATATTGTTTCATTGGTTGTTTCAAATTTACAAAGAAAGAGGTGATTAAGAGTTGTATTACTTCGTTCTAGTTTGATTAGCGTCAAAACGAGAAACCCATGACTATCGCGTTCAAAACCATGCGTTCATATCACACAATTCTTTATTTAGGGATACCTTCTTATTGTTTCATTGGTGCACTATAATTATCAAAGAAAGAGGTGATTTGGAGTCCTATAACTTCTTTTTAAGTTTGATTTGCATCAAAAGGAGCAATCCCATGACTATCGCGTTAAAAACGATGCGTACATCTCACACAAGTCTTCATTTAAGGAGGTCTTCTTATTGTTTCATTGGTTCTCTAAAATTGTGAAAGAAGGAGTTGATTAGGAGTCTTATTACTTCGTTCTAATGTGATTAGCATCAAAAGGAGCAATCCCATGACTATCGCGTTAAAAACGAAGTGTACATCTCACACAAGTCTTGATTTAGGAAGACCTTCTTATTGTTTCATTTGTTCACTGAAATTGTCAAAGAAAGAGGTGATTATGAGTCCTATGAATTCGTTCTAGTTTCATTAGCCTCAAAAGGAGCAGCAATCCTATCACTAGTGCCTTCAAAACGATCCGTACATCTCACACAAGTCTTCATTTAGGGAGACCTTCTTAATGTTTCATTAGTTCTCTCAAATTGTCAAAATATAGGTGATTATGAGTCCTATTACTTCGTTCTAATTGAAATTAGCATCGAAAGGAGCAATCACATCACTATCGCGTTCAAAACGATGCGTAGATCTCACACAGGTCTTCATTTAGGGAGACCTTCATATTGTTTCATTGGTTGTTTCAAATTTACAAAGAAAGAGGTGATTAAGAGTTGTATTACTTCGTTCTAGTTTGATTAGCGTCAAAACGAGAAACCCATGACTATCGCGTTCAAAACCATGCGTTCATATCACACAATTCTTCATTTAGGGATACCTTCTTATTGTTTCATTGGTGCACTAAAATTGTCAAAGAAATATGTGATTAGGAGTCCTATACCTTCGTTCTAAGTTTGATTAGCATCAAAAGGAGCAATCCCATGACTATCGCGTTAAAAACGATGCGTACATCTCACACAAGTCTTTATTTAAGGATACCTTCTTATTGTTTCATTGGTTCTCTAAAATTGTGAAAGAAGGAGGTGATTAGGAGTCTTATTACTTCGTTCTAATGTGATTAGAATCAAAATGAGCAATCCCATGACTATCGCGTTAAAAACGAAGTGTACATCTCACACAAGTCTTGATTTAGGAAGACCTTCTTATTGTTTCATTGGTTCACTGAAATTGTCAAAGAAAGAGGTGATTATGAGTCCTATGAATTCGTTCTAGTTTCATTAGCCTCAAAAGGAGCAGCAATGCTATCACTAGTGCCTTCAAAACGATCCGTACATCTCACACAAGTCTTCATTTAGGGAGACCTTCTTAATGTTTCATTAGTTCTCTCAAATTGTCAAACTATAGGTGATTATGAGTCCTATGACTTCGTTCTAGTTGAAATTTGCATCGAAAGGAGCAATCACATCACTATCGCGTTCAAAACGATGCGTAGATCTCACACGGGTCTTCATTTAGGGAGACCTTCATATTGTTTCAATGGTTGTTTCAAATTTACAAAGAAAGAGGTGATTAAGAGTTGTATTACTTCGTTCTAGTTTGATTAGCGTCATAACGAGAAACCCATGACTATCGCGTTCAAAACCATGCGTTCATATCACACAATTCTTCATTTAGGGATACCTTCTTATTGTTTCATTGGTGCACTAAAATTGTCAAAGAAAGATGTGATTAGGAGTGCTATAACTTCGTTCTCAGTTTGATTAGCATCAAAAGGAGCAATCCCATTGACTATCGCGTTAAAAACGATGCGTACATCTCACACAAGTCTTCATTTAAGGAGACCTTCTTATTGTTTGATTGGTTCTCTAAAATTGTGAAAGAAGGAGGTGATTAGGAGTCTTATTACTTCGTTCTAATGTGATTAGTATCAAAAAGAGCAATCCCATGACTATCGCGTTAAAAACGATGTGTACATCTCACACAAGTCTTGATTTAGGAAGACCTTATTGGTTCATTGGTTCTCTCAAATTGTCAAAGAAAGAGGTGATTATGAGTCCTATGAATTCGTTCTTGTTCTATTAACCTCAAAAGGAGCAGCAATCCTATCACTAGTGCCTTCAAAACGATCCGTACATCTCACACAAGTCTTCATTTAGGGAGACCTTCTTAATGTTTCATTAGTTTTCTCAAATTATCAAAATATAGGTGATTATGAGTCCTATTACTTCGTTCTAGTTGAAATTAGAATCAAAAGGAGCAATCAAATCACTATCGCGTTCAAAACGATGCGTAGATATCACACAGGTATTCATTTCGGGAGACCTTCATATTGTTTAATTGGTTGTTTCAAATTTACAAAGAAAGAGGTGATTAAGAGTTGTATTACTTCGTTCTAGTTTGATTAGCGTCAAAATGAGAAACCCATGACAATTGCGTTCAAAACCATGCGTACTATCACACAATTCTTCATTTAGATACCTTCTTATTGTTTCATTGGCGCACTAAATTTGTCAAAGAAAGAGGTGATTAGGAGTCCTATAACTTCGTTCTAAGTTTGATTAGCATCAAAAGGAGCAATCCCATGACTATCACGTTAAAAACGATGCGTACATCTCACACAAGTCTTCATTTAAGGAGGCCTGCTTATTGTTTAATTGGTTCGCTAAAATTATGAAAGAAGGAGGTGATTAAGAGTGTTATTACTTCGTTCTAATTTGATTAGCATTAAAAAGAGCAATCCCATGACTATCACGTTAAAAACGATGTGTACATATCACACAAGCCTTGATTTAGGAAGACCTTCTTATTATTTCATTGGTTCTCTCAAATTGTCAAAGAAAGAGGTGATTATGAGTCCTATGAATTCGTTTTTGTTCGGTTAGCCTCAAAAGGAGCAGCAATCCTATCACTAGTGCCTTCGAAACGATCCGTACATCTCACATAAGTCTTCATTTAGGGAGACCTTCTTAATGTTTCATTAGTTCTCTCAAATTGTCAAAATATAGTTGATTAAGAGTCCTATTACTTCGTTCTAGTTGAAATTTGAATCGAAAGGAGCAATCACATCACTATCGCGTTCAAAACGATGCGTAGATCTCACACAGGTCTTCATTTAGGGAGACCTTCATATTGTTTCATTGGTTGTTTCAAATTTACAAAGAAAGAGGTGATTAAGAGTTGTATTACTTCGTTCTAGATTGATTAGCATCAAAACGAGAAAAAACCCATGACTATCATCGCGTTCAAAACCATGCGTTCATATTATACAATTCTTCATTTAGGGATACCTTCTTATTGTTTCATTGGTGCACTAAAATTGTCAAAGAAAGATGTGATTAGGAGTCCTATAGCTTCGTTCTAAGTTTTATTAGCATCAAAAGGAACAATCCCATGACTATCGCGTTAAAAACGATGCGTACATCTCACACAAGTCTTCATTTAAGGAGACCTTCTTATTGTTTCATTGGTTCTCTAAAATTATGAAAGAAGGAGGTGATTAGGAGTCTTATTACTTCGTTCTAATGTGATTAGCATCAAAAGGAGCAATCCCATGACTATCGCGTTAAAAACGATGTGTACATGTTACATAAGTCTTGATTTAGGAAGACCTTCTTATTGTTTCATTGGTGCTCTCAAATTGTCAAAGAAAGAGGTGATTATGAGTCCTATGAATTCGTTCTAGTTTGATTTGCGTCAAAACGAGAAACCCATGACTATCGCATTCAAAACCATGCGTTCATATCACACAATTCTTCTTTTAGGGATACCTTCTTATTGTTTCATTGGTGCACTAAAATTGTCAAACAAAGAGGTGATTAGGAGTCCTATAACTTCGTTCTAAGTTTGATTAGCATAAAAAGGAGCAATCCCATGACTATCGCGTTAAAAACGATGCGTACATCTCACACAAGTCTTCATTTAAAGAGACCTTTTTATTGTTTCATTGGTTCTATAAAATTGTGAATGAAGGAGGTGATTAGGAGTCTTATTACTTCGTTCTAATGTGATTAGCATCAAAAGTAGCAATCCCATGACTATCGCGTTAAAAACGATGTGTACATGTTACATAAGTCTTGATTTAGGAAGACCTTCTTATTGTTTCATTGGTGCTCTCAAATTGTCAAAGAAAGAGGTGATTATGAGTCCTATGAATTCGTTCTAGTTTGATTAGCATCAAAAGAAGCAGCAATCCTGTGAAAGTGCCTTCAAAACGATCTGTACATCTCACACAAGTCTTTATTTAGGGAGACCTTCTTAATGTTTCATTAGTTCTCTCAAATTGTCAAAATATATTTGATTATGAGTCCTATTACTTCGTTCTAGTTGAAATTAGCATCAAAAGAAGCAATCCCATCACTATCGGGTTCAAAACGATGCGTAGATCTCACACAGGTCTTCATTTAGGGAGACCTTCATATTGTTTCATTGGTTGTTTCAAATTTACAAAGAAAGAGGTGATTAAGAGTTGTATTACTTCGTTCTAGTTTGATTAGTGTCAAAACGAGAAACCCATGACTATCGCGTTCAAAACCATGCGTTCATATCACACAATTCTTTATTCAGGGATACCTTCTTATTGTTTCATTGGTGCACTAAAATTGTCAAATAAAGAGGTGATTAGGAGTCCTATAACTTCGTTCTAAGTTTGATTAGCCTAAAAAGGAGCAATCCCATGACTACCGCGTTAAAAATGATGCGTACATCTCACACAAGTCTTCATTTAAGGAGACCTTCTTATGGTTTCATTGGTTCTCTAAAATTATGAAAGAAGGAGGTGATTAGGAGTCTTATTACTTCGTTCGAATGTGATTAGCATCAAAAGGAGCAATCCCATGACTATCGCGTTAAAAACGATGTGTACATCTTACATAAGTCTTGATTTAGGAAGACCTTCTTATTGTTTCATTGGTGCTCTCAAATTGTCAAAGAAAGAGGTGATTATGAGTCCTATGAATTCGTTCTAGTTTGATTAGCATCAAAAGAAGCAGCAATCCTGTCACTAGTGCCTTCAAAACGATCTGTACATCTCACACAAGTCTTTATTTAGGGAGACCTTCTTAATGTTTCATTAGTTCTCTCAAATTGTCAAAATATATTTGATTATTAGTCCTATTACTTCGTTCTAGTTGAAATTAGCATCAAAAGGAGCAATCACATCACTATCGCGTTCAAAACGAAGCGTAGATCTCACACAGGTCTTCATTTAGGGAGACCTTCATATTGTTTCATTGGTTGTTTCAAATTTACAAAGAAAGAGGTGATTAAGAGTTGTATTACTTCGTTCTAGTTTGATTAGTGTCAAAACGAGAAACCCATGATTATCACGTTCAAAACCATGCGTTCATATCACACAATTCTTCATTCAGGGATACCTTTTTATTGTTTCATTGGTGCACAATTGTCAAACAAAGAGGTGATTAGGAGTCCTATAACTTCGTTCTAAGTTTGATTAGCCTAAAAACGAGCAATCCCAGGACTACCGCATTAAAAACGATGCGTACATCTCACACAAGTCTTCATTTAAGGAGACCTTCTGATTGTTTCATTGGTTCTCTAAAATTATGAACGAAGGTGGTGATTAGGAGTCTTATTACTTCGTTTTAAAATGATTAGCATCAAAAGGAGGAATCCCATAACTATCGCGTTAAAAACGATGTGTACATCTCACACAAGTCTTGATTTAGGGAGACCATCTTATTGTTTCATTGGTTCTTTCAAATTGTCAAAGAAAGAGGTGATTATGAGTCCTATGAATTTGTTCTAGTTCGATTAGCCACAAAAGGAGCAGCAATCCTATCACTAGTGCCTTCAAAACGATCCGTACATCTCACACAAGTCTTCATTTAGGGAGACCTTCTTAATGTTTCATTAGTTCTCTCAAATTGTCAAAATATAGGTGATTATGAGTCCTATTACTTCGTTCTAGTAGAAATTAGCATCAAAAGGAGCAATCACATCACTATCGCGTTCAAAACGATGCGTAGATCTCACACAGGTCTTCATTTAGGGAGACCTTCATATTGTTTCATTGGTTGTTTCAAATTTACAAAGAAAAGGTGATTAAGAGTTGTATTACTTCGTTCTAGATTGATTAGCATCAAAACGAGAAACCCATGACTATCGCGTTCAAAACCATGCATTCATATCATGCAATTCTTCGTTCAGGGATACCTTCTTATTGTTTCATTGGTGCACTAAAATTGTCAAAGAAAGATGTGATTAGGAGTCCTATAACTTCGTTCTAAGTTTGATTAGCATCAAAAGGAGCAATCCCATGACTATCGCGTTAAAAACGATGCGTACGTCTCACACAAGTCTTCATTTAAGGAGACCTTCTTACTGTTTCATTGGTTCTCTAAAATTATGAAAGAAGGAGGATATTAGGAGTCTTATTACTTCGTTCTATTGTGATTAGCATCAAAAAGAGCAATCCCATGACTATCGCGTTAAAAACGATGTGTACATCTCACACAAGTCTTGATTTAGGAAGACCTTCTTATTGTTTAATTGGTTCTCTCAAATTGTCAAAGAAAGAGGTGATTATGAGTCCTATGAATTCGTTCTAGTTCGATTAGCCTCAAAAGGAGCAGCAATCCTATCATTAGTGCCTTCAAAACGATCCGTACATCTCACACAAGTCTTCATTTAGGGAGACCTTCTTAATGTTTCATTAGTTCTCTCAAATTGTCAAAATATAGGTGATTATGAGTCCTATTACTTCGTTCTAGTTGAAATTAGCATCAAAAGAAGCAATCACGTCACTATCGCGTTCAAAACGATGCGTAGATCTCACACAGGTCTTCATTTAGGGAGACCTTCATATTGTTCCTTTGGTTGTTTCAAATTTACAAAGAAAGAGGTGCTTAAGAGTTGAATTACTTCGTTCTAGTTTGATTAGCGTCAAAATGAGAAACCCGTGACTATCGCGTTCAAAACCATGCGTTCTACAATATGGAGTAAAAAAGCCAAAATAAGTGATTTTAGCCCTTATAAAAAGAAAACTGATTCTTGAACCCCTTTCACGCTCATGTCACGTCTAGGTACTGCAGAAGAAAAAACTGCAAAATCCGATCCAATTTATCGTAATCGATTAGTTAACATGTTGGTTAACCGTATTCTGAAACATGGAACTATCACACAATTCTTCATTTAGATACCTTCTTATTGTTTCTTTGGTGCACTAAAAATTGTCAAAGAAAAAGGTGATTAGGAGTCTTATAACTTCGTTCTATGTTTGATTAGCATCAAAAGGAGCAATCCCATGACTATCGCGTTAAAAACGATGCGTACATCTCACACAAGTCTTCATTTAAGGAGGCTTTCTTATTGTTTCATTGGTTCTCTAAAATTATGACTGAAGGAGGTGATTAGGAGTCTTATTACTTCGTTCAAATTTGATTAGCATCAAAAGGAGCAATCCCATGACTATCGCGTTAAAAACGATTTGTACATCTCACACAAGTCTTGATTTCGGGAGCCCTTCTTATTGTTTCATTGGTTTTCTCAAATTATCAAAGAAAGAGGTGATTATGAGTCCTATGAATTTGTTATAGTTTAATTAGCCTCAAAAGGAGCAGTAATCCTATCACTAGTACCTTCAAAACGATCCGTACATCTCACACAAGTCTTCATTTAGGGAGACATTCTTAATGTTTCATTGGTTCTCTCAAATTGTCAAAGAAAGAGGTGATTATGAGTCCTATGAATTCGTTCTAGTTTGATTAGCATCAAAAGGAGCAGCAATCCTATCACTAGTGCCTTCAAAACGATCCGTACATCTCACACAAGTCTTCATTTAGGGAGACCTTCTTAGTGTTTCATTAGTTCTCTCAAATTATCAAAATATAGGTGATTATGAGTCCTATTACTTCGTTCTAGTTGAAATTAGCATCAAAACGAGCAATTCCATCACTATCGCGTTCAAAACGATGCGTAGATCTCACACAGGTCTTCATTTAGGGAGACCTTCATATTGTTGATAGTAGTGTGCATACAAGCCAATCATGTATGATGATAAAGCACGTACTTTGTAAACAATCTTATTTATTTATTAAAAAAAAAATATTCATTTATTAAAGGCATTTAATTATCTACATGTTGCTGTTTTTATAATATGTAAATAACCCATAGTTTTAAGCAATGCTTTTAGAATCATGATGATGATCATGCTAATGAGATCTAAATTCTTAGAAAGTTTTAAAACTAAAATAGTTCCCAATCGTGGGATTACTAAAAAGGGGATTAGTAAATCCGGATAGATTGGTACATATGTTGCTTGCTCATTGGATGAGGATGATTGATCTCATGATCATTTGTGTGGAGACACTAAAGCAAGTATGTAGGTGCTTATTGGAGAATAAGTTCACTGAACGTGATTCGCTATGGAATACCTAATGGAGATTTACTCGCCTGTCAATAGGAATTCCTAATGTGATAGTAGTACAAGTAATCCTTGGACTTGAGATCATCATAGTATCTTGTATGTAACAAATTATACTTTGACTTATTCCTTAAGACCTTTTAAGGCATATATAGGGTATGCTTGGGTATAATGAGTTACATATGGAGATAATGAATGATCAATAAAGAATCTACCACCTCTAGTAAAAGAGGAGATATGTCCTATGTGATTCGTTAAATGACAACCCAGGAATCCTTGGCCAAGGTGAAATGAAATTAGAAAGGAGTTTCTAATTTGCATTATTTGGAGTTGTGCATTTTCTAATCGAAATACATATAATTAAATAAAATAAGACTTGACAGTAAATCCATGTCTTATATTTAATTGGGACATTGTATGGTGGAAGGATTGAATTGTACGGTAACTATTTACTCACAGGTTCTTTTTGATTAATGTTGAAATCTATATTATCTGGAAAGTCGTTGATCGCTAGGGAGGCTTATCCCTATTGTAGAATAAATATTATTTATTTAAATAAATTATTAGTTTAATTTATTTATTTAAATAAGATTAAAATTGTTTTAATTGATTTATTCACAACCGGTTTAATATGGAGAACCTAAAGGGTCACACCATAAAAGGAAGAATAATTATTTAAGAAGGTAATGACATAATCGTAATAATGCATTAAGTATAATTAATTTAATCTATGGTGATAGAATAAATTAAATAGCTTAATGTTTATTATTTAATATTTTGGAAATATTAAATATAAATTAATAAGAGGAGTCTTATTAATATTATTACAATTATTATTATTTTAATTTCTAAAGGAGTTTAGTAATTAATTTAATATTTAGTACTCTCATTTATTCCTAATAAGATTAGGAGACAAATTAATTAAATGAATTTAATTAATTATTCCCATGTGGTGGGAAGCCTAAATTAATTAAAGGAGTTTAATTAATTAAAAGAAATCCCATGTCTAATAGGATTAGAAGGGTTGACCAATGTTTATATAAGAGAAGTCTTATAATAGATATTAGATTGATGTAATTCCAGTTGTTGGAGAGTACTCCTTTTCTATAGAGGATAGAAAACTAAGGTTAAGCCAAACACCCTCCTTCTTGATAATTCATCTTCCTTGGTGGATCACCTCTAGAGGCCAAACACTTGGGTGGCTAACGTTGATCAAAGAAAGGAATCTAACCTGAAAATTCAAGGAGATCACGAAGAACAAGGAGTTGAACTAGTACCTGTGGAAGCTTCGTTCTACAAGGGTATGATTTCATAACTTCTTATTTATCGTTTTAAATTAATAATTTGCATAAAAGATGATCCGGGTAATGGTTTTGTAGAAATTTTTTAAACTCTGATATACCATGCTTCCGCTAATTTTTGCAATTTGATTGCGTCACGATTTCGTACAAACCCAACAGTGGCATCAGAGCCAAATCTTTATGCAATTATTAATTTATTTTTGATTTCATATACATATGGGTATGTATTTAAAATAATTTATTGGGCATAATTTTATTGTATAAAATTATATATATTTTTTTTTTTTAAAAAAAAAAAAAAGAAAAAAAAAGACTTTTTTTGGGACGAATCACAATTTTTTTTTGGTGCTAATCTTGAATTCTGCAAAGAAAAGGTGTTGTCTCTTTCCTACTCCAAAAAGAAGGTGACCCATCATGAAAGGACTTTTTTTAATAAACCTGCAGGACTCTTTTAATGAAGGTGACTTCTTTTTAAAAAATAAATATGATATATTTATATATTATATTCTAAATAATTTTATAATTAAAATAAAGAGTTTATTTTAATCTTGAAATTGGATTTCATGCAATTTAAAATTGTCTATTAAATGATACTCATATATATATGGAATGTTTTAATTCATGAGATGAATATTTATTTATTGATATATATGGTGATATGTATGAAAATAAATGGGGATTGATTATGGACTATTTGACCAATGTGATTGGATTTTATTTTAGTTGAATGCTTGAATGAATGGGTTTTATTAAATGGGGTCTGCGTACCTCGTCTTCTCTAATTTTTTTTTCTTGATGTAAAATTCTATCTCCTTCCTATGTACTTCCCCTTGACTGTTGATCAAGGTTTCTATTTAAATTAAATAGTTTAATGTAATAAGAATAGTTAGAATTATCTTGAAGAAATTGGAGACCAAGGAGCAAGGAGCGCGTGAAGACCCGTTTGTATGGAGCCCGAGTTTAAATGTAATAGTTATATTTAAATTTAAATTCTTGCACTCCTAGGTTTGACCTTTTGGTTCACTTGGTGGCTCTAGTGAACCAAACTAGAATAAAAGTCCATAATCAATCCGGGTAGAATATAATATTCTATATTGCATGCTAAATATTATATATATATATTATATTTTATGTAAACATGCTTCGCATGTTTAATAAAATGACGCGTATTTTATATATATATGTGCATGCGCGCTAAACAAGATGAGACAAATAATAACAAACCCCTCAAAGAAATAATATTAAGTCCGAAGCGTTCAAATGATATTTGGAATATCGAACGTCGCCTTCTAGCATGATAAATTAATAGAGTATTAAATATTTAATATGAGCTTGTTGTGCTATCCACAAGGCGAGTATTGCGTATTTAAGATGTTAATTAATCACATTTGATGCTTATCAAGAAAATTGAACGATCTAGTCTTGTTGTGCTATCCACAAGGACGAACATTTTTCTTTTTTGAATTTATGGAAGTGCTAGGCTGGACTTAACTTAAATCATTTTAGTTCGGATGTGCACACACTTGACCATTATGATTTAAGAGGCAAAATAAAAGGAGTTATATAGTGTTGTAATTGACAAGAGTTGTCTACCTATTTATTTGTATATCGCTTGTTGTGCTATCCACAAGGTTATATACATTTGAAATGGGATCCTTATTCTCACTAGCAAATCTTTAATTAGATGTTGCCGAACTATATAAGTGAGGGTAATATAGTTTGATAAAAATAGTGGGAGATACCAATTTAAAATAAAGACCTAAATTTATTTTGGTATGCAAAATTAATAAAATGAATGTTTGCTAAAATGTTATTTTTCACATGCAGAATTTTAAAAATGTCAAAATCACTAATTTCACTGCGAAGCATACTTGATGCTAATAAGCTTACCGGGCCGAATTATACGGACTGGCTAAGAAATCTGAGAATAGTTCTCACTGCTGAAAAGATTTCTTATGTCCTAAACTCACCTGTCCCTGGAACTGTTCCAGAAACAGTCTCTGAGGAAGAAATTGCCACCATTGTAAAGTGGCAAGATGATGCATCTGTGGCTCAATGCATCATGCTCGCATCCATGAATAACGAGCTTCAGCGTCAGCACGAAAATATGGATGCTCCTACTATGTTGATTCACCTCAAGGAATTGTATGGTGAACAAAGTAGGACTGCTAGATATGAGATATCTAAGGAGCTCTTCCGATCTCGGATGACCAAGGGCAATGTGAACATAAAGGAACAAAAGAAATCTGATCCAGCTAGCAAAGGAATGTGCTTCCATTGCAACGAGCCGGGTCATTGGAAGAGGAACTGCAAGAAGTTTCTGGCAAAGAAGAAGCTTGGAGAAACTTCGACTTCCAATCAAGGTTTGTTCATGATTGAAATTAATTTTTCAGAAAGTCAAAATTCTACTTGGGTATTAGATACCGGCTGTGGTTCTCACATATGTAATAATGTGAAGGGACTGGTCAGAAGTAGAAAGCTGAACAATGATGAGGTGATCCTACGAGTGGGGAATGGAGCAAAGGTTGCTCCATTAGCTGTAGGAACTTATTATTTAGCAATGTCTTCGGGCAAGTTCATTTATCTTAATAATTGTTATTATGTTCCGAATATTATTAAAAACATTATTTCAATTTCTGTATTGGATATGGAAGGATTTAACGTTGTTATAAAGAACAATAGTTGTTCTATTTATAAAGACGATGTTTTATATGGTATTGGAAATTTACGAAATGGACTTTATACACTTGACTTACAAGAAAATATTTTTCAAATTGAACAAACTAAGAAAAGGAAAAGAGATGATATTAATTATACTTACATGTGGCACTGTAGACTCGGTCATATCAATGAAACAAGATTATCTAAGTTGCATAAAGATGGGCTCCTTGAGTTATCTGATTATGAATCATATCCAACTTGTGAATCTTATTTCATGGGTAAAATGACTAAATCTCCTTTTAGTGGAAAAGGAGAAAGAGTTACAGAGTTGTTGGCATTGATTCACACAGACGTTTGTGGACCTATGACAACAAGTGCACGGGGTGGGTATTCTTATTTTATTACTTTCACTGATGATCACTCAAGATTTGGATATGTGTATTTAATGAAATACAAGTCAGAATCATTTGAAAAGTTCAAAGAGTTCAGAAGTGAAGTAGAGAAACAAACGGGCAAGAGTATAAAGATACTTCGATCAGATCGAGGTGGAGAATACTTAAGCGGTGAGTTTCTCTATTGTCTCAAAGAAAATGGTATAATCTCACAATGGACTCCTCCAGGTACACCACAGTTAAATGGAGTATATGAAAGGAGAAATCGAACACTGTTAGACATGGTTCGATCCATGATGAGTTTTACCGACCTTCCAATTTCCTTCTGGGGATATGCCCTAGAAACGGCTGCATACCTACTTAACAAGGTACCTACCAAATCCGTCCCAAAGACTCCATATGAGATGTGGAAGGGGAGGAAACCAAATCTTAAGCATGTTAAGACTTGGGGTTGTCCAGCTTATGTCAAAAAGTTTGAACATGATAAGCTACAGACTAAATCCGAAAAGTGTAGATTTGTGGGATACCCTAAAGAAACTGTAGGGTATTATTTCTATCATCCAACTGATCAAAAGGTGTTTGTTGCGAAACATGCTGCCTTCTTGGAAAAGGAGTTTATCCATGAAGGGGTCAGTGGGAGTAAGATATATCTTGAAGAAGCTCAAGAACCACAAATTACCACGGATCAAAGTCAGGTACCTGACCAAGTAGAAGAACCTACTATACCACACCCTGTTCGTAAATCTTGGAGAGTACCGAAGATACCTGAGAGGTATGGATTCGTTATAGAGGATGACGATGAGGTACACATCATGAATGATGATGATCCATTGAATTACGAACAGGCCATGAGTAATAAAGACTCAGGGAAATGGCTTGAAGCCATGAAATCCGAAATGGACTCCATGTATGAAAACAAAGTATGGACTTTGGTTTCACCACCTGAAGGCATTAAGCCTATTGGGTGTAAATGGGTCTTTAAAAGAAAGACTGGAGCGGACGGCAAGGTGGAGACCTATAAGGCCCGACTGGTTGCCAAAGGTTTCAAACAAAGACAAGGAGTTGATTATGATGAAACCTTTTCACCAGTAGCTATGCTCAAGTCCATTCGGATTTTGCTTGCAATTGCAGCTTATAACGACTATGAGATCTGGCAGATGGACGTGAAAACGGCCTTCCTCAATGGAAAACTTGAGGAGGATGTGTATATGACACAGCCAGAGGGATTTGTTTCAAAGGTTGGAATAAATCAAGTCTGTAAGCTGCAACGATCCATTTATGGATTGAAGCAAGCTTCTCGTAGATGGAACATTCGTTTTGATGAGACAATCAAAGAGTTTGATTTTATCAAAAATGACGATGAACCATTTGTGTACAAGAAGGTTAGTGGGAGCGCAATTTCATTCCTTGTATTATATGTTGATGATATATTACTGATAGGGAATGACATTCCTATGCTACAATCGATTAAAATCTGGTTATCTAAACACTTCTCCATGAAGGACTTGGGAGAAGCATCCTATATTTTGGGGATAAAGATCTATAGAGATAGATCTAAAAGGATGCTTGGTTTATCCCAAGGAACGTACATTGATGCAATGCTAAAGAGATTTAGCATGGAAGATTCCAAAAGAGGTCTCATGCTGATGAGCCATGGAATACATCTCTCCAAGAAACAGGCCCCAAAGACACCTGAGGAGAGAGACCGTATGAGTAAGATCCCTTATGCTTCTGCAATAGGATCTATCATGTACGGTATGATATGTACTAGACCGGATGTTGCTCATGCACTTAGTGTAACGAGCAGATACCAGTCGAATCCTGGAGAAGAGCACTGGAAGGCAGTGAAGAATATCCTAAAGTACTTGAGAAGGACTAAAGATATTTTTCTTGTCTACGGTGGGTCTGAATTAAAACTCGAGGGCTTCACAGACTCAAGTTTTCAAACGGACCAAGATGACAGTAAATCTGTTTCGGGGTATGTTTTTACCTTGAACGGAGGCGCAGTGAGTTGGAAGAGTTCCAAGCAGCAAACAGTTGCTGATTCAGTGACAGAGGCAGAGTATATAACTGTAAGTGAAGCTGCAAGTTGATGTTTTAGATGAAAAGTTCATTATAGAACTAGGAATAGTTCCTAAGTCTCATCTTGAATCTAAACATGTGTTGCGGCACTTTGATTAAAGAAATCATTGAAAGAGGAGAGTGTAGACTCTCAAGACAACATTGCAGATCCATTAACTAAAGCTTTAACACAACAGCAGTTTGATCGTCACTTAGAGAAGTTGGGTATGGGATACCATGGCGATTGGCTTTAGTGCAAGTGGGAGATTGATAGTAGTGTGCATACAAGCCAATCATGTATGATGATAAAGCACGTACTTTGTAAACAATCTTATTTATTTATTAAAAAAAATATTCATTTATTAAAGGCATTTAATTATCTACATGTTGCTGTTTTTATAATATGTAAATAACCCATAGTTTTAAGCAATGCTTTTAGAATCATGATGATGATCATGCTAATGAGATCTAAATTCTTAGAAAGTTTTAAAACTAAAATAGTTCCCAATCGTGGGATTACTAAAAAGGGGATTAGTAAATCCGGATAGATTGGTACATATGTTGCTTGCTCATTGGATGAGGATGATTGATCTCATGATCATTTGTGTGGAGACACTAAAGCAAGTATGTAGGTGCTTATTGGAGAATAAGTTCACTGAACGTGATTCGCTATGGAATACCTAATGGAGATTTACTCGCCTGTCAATAGGAATTCCTAATGTGATAGTAGTACAAGTAATCCTTGGACTTGAGATCATCATAGTATCTTGTATGTAACAAATTATACTTTGACTTATTCCTTAAGACCTTTTAAGGCATATATAGGGTATGCTTGGGTATAATGAGTTACATATGGAGATAATGAATGATCAATAAAGAATCTACCACCTCTAGTAAAAGAGGAGATATGTCCTATGTGATTCGTTAAATGACAACCCAGGAATCCTTGGCCAAGGTGAAATGAAATTAGAAAGGAGTTTCTAATTTGCATTATTTGGAGTTGTGCATTTTCTAATCGAAATACATATAATTAAATAAAATAAGACTTGACAGTAAATCCATGTCTTATATTTAATTGGGACATTGTATGGTGGAAGGATTGAATTGTACGGTAACTATTTACTCACAGGTTCTTTTTGATTAATGTTGAAATCTATATTATCTGGAAAGTCGTTGATCGCTAGGGAGGCTTATCCCTATTGTAGAATAAATATTATTTATTTAAATAAATTATTAGTTTAATTTATTTATTTAAATAAGATTAAAATTGTTTTAATTGATTTATTCACAACCGGTTTAATATGGAGAACCTAAAGGGTCACACCATAAAAGGAAGAATAATTATTTAAGAAGGTAATGGCATAATCGTAATAATGCATTAAGTATAATTAATTTAATCTATGGTGATAGAATAAATTAAATAGCTTAATGTTTATTATTTAATATTTTGGAAATATTAAATATAAATTAATAAGAGGAGTCTTATTAATATTATTACAATTATTATTATTTTAATTTCTAAAGGAGTTTAGTAATTAATTTAATATTTAGTACTCTCATTTATTCCTAATAAGATTAGGAGACAAATTAATTAAATGAATTTAATTAATTATTCCCATGTGGTGGGAAGCCTAAATTAATTAAAGGAGTTTAATTAATTAAAAGAAATCCCATGTCTAATAGGATTAGAAGGGTTGACCAATGTTTATATAAGAGAAGTCTTATAATAGATATTAGATTGATGTAATTCCAGTTGTTGGAGAGTACTCCTTTTCTATAGAGGATAGAAAACTAAGGTTAAGCCAAACACCCTCCTTCTTGATAATTCATCTTCCTTGGTGGATCACCTCTAGAGGCCAAACACTTGGGTGGCTAACGTTGATCAAAGAAAGGAATCTAACCTGAAAATTCAAGGAGATCACGAAGAACAAGGAGTTGAACTAGTACCTGTGGAAGCTTCGTTCTACAAGGGTATGATTTCATAACTTCTTATTTATCGTTTTAAATTAATAATTTGCATAAAAGATGATCCGGGTAATGGTTTTGTAGAAATTTTTTAAACTCTGATATACCATGCTTCCGCTAATTTTTGCAATTTGATTGCGTCACGATTTCGTACAAACCCAACAATTGTTTCATTGGTTGTTTCAAATTTACAAAGAAAGAGGTGATTAAGAGTTGTATTACTTCGTTCTAGTTTGATTAGCGTCAAAACGAGAAACCCATGACTATCGCGTTCAAAACCATGCGATAATATCACACAATTCTTCATTCAGGGATACCTTCTTATTGTTTCATTGGTGCACTAAAATTGTCAAACAAAGAGGTGATTAGGAGTCCTATAACTTCGTTCTAAGTTTGATTAGCATAAAAAGGAGCAATCCCATGACTATAGCGTTAAAAACGATGTGTACATCTCACACAAGTCTTCATTTAAGGAGACCTTCTTATTGTTTCATTGGTTCTCTAAAATGGTGAAAGAAGGAGGTGATTAGGAGTCTTATTTCTTCGTTCTAATGTGATTAGCATCAAAAGGAGCAATCCCTGACTATCGCGTTAAAAACGATGGGTACATCTTACACAAGTATTGATTTAGGAAGGCCTTCTTATTGTTTCATTGGTTCTCTCAAATTGTCAAAGAAAGAGGTGATTATGAGTCCTATGAATTCGTTCTAATTTGATTAGCATCAAAAGGAGCAATAATCCTATCACTAATGCCTTCAAAACAATCTGTACATCTCACACAAGTCTTCATTTAGGGAGACCTTCTTAATGTTTCATTAGTTGTCTCAAATTGTCAAAATATAGGTGATTATGAGTCCTATTACTTCGTTCTAGTTGAAATTAGCATCAAAAGGTGCAATCACATCACTATCGCGTTCAAAACGATGCGTAGATCTCACACAGGTCTTCATTTAGGGAGACCTTCATATTGTTTCATTGGTTGTTTCAAATTTACAAAGAAATAGGTGACTAAGAGTTGTATTACTTCGTTCTAGATTGATTAGCATCAAAACGAGAAACCCATGACTATCGCGTTCAAAACCATGCATTCATATCATACAATTCTTCGTTCAGGAATACCTTCTTATTGTTTCATTGGTGCACTAAAATTGTCAAAGAAAGATGTGATTAGGAGTCCTATAACTTCGTTCTAAGTTTGATTAGCATCAAAAGGAGCAATCCCATGACTATCGCGTTAAAAACGATGCGTACGTCTCACACAAGTCTTCATTTAAGGAGACCTTCTTACTGTTTCATTGGTTCTCTAAAATTGTGAAAGAAGGAGGATATTAGGAGTCTTATTACAAAGTTCTAATGTGATTAGCATCAAAAAGAGCAATCCCATGACTATCGCGTTAAAAACGATGTGTACATCTCACACAAGTCTTGATTTAGGAAGACCTTCTTATTGTTTCATTGGTTCTCTCAAATTGTCAAAGAAAGAGGTGATTATGAGTCCTATGAATTCGTTCTAGTTTGATTAGCATCAAAATGAGCAGCAATGCTATCAGTAGTGCCTTCAAAACGATCCGTACATCTCACACAAGTCTTCATTTAGGGAGACCTTCTTAATGTTACATTAGTTCTCTCAAATTGTCAAACTATAGGTGATTATGAGTCCTATGATTTTGGAAGACCTTATTATTTCATTGGTTCTCTCAAATTGTCAAAGAAAGAGGTGATTATGAGTCCTATGAATTCGTTCTAGTTCGATTAGCCTCAAAAGGAGCAGCAATCTTATCACTAGTGCCTTCAAAATGATCCGTACATCTCACACAAGTCTTCATTTAGGGAGACCTTCTAAATGTTTCATTATCTCTCAAATTGTCAAAATATAGGTGATTATGAGTCCTATTACTTCGTTCTAACTGAAGTTAGCTTCAAAAGAAGCAATCACGTCACTATCGCGTTCAAAACGATGCGTAGATCTCACACATGTCTGCATTTAGGGAGGCCTTCATATTGTTCCATTGGTTGTTTCAAATTTACAAAGAAAGAGGTGATTAAGAGTTGAATTACTTCGTTCTAGTTTGATTAGCGTCAAAATGAGAAACCCGTGACTATTGCGTTCAAAACCATGCGTTCATATCACACAATTCTTCATTTAGGGATACCTTCTTATTGTTTCATTGGTGCACTAAAATTGTCAAATAAAGATGTGATTAGGAGTCCTATAACTTCGTTCTAAGTTTGATTAGCATCAAAAGGAGCAATCCCATGACTATCGCGTTAAAAACGATGCGTACATCTCACACAGGTCTTCATTTAAGGAGACCTTCATATTGTTTCATTGGTTCTCTAAAATTATGAATGAAGGAGGTGATTAGGAGTCTTATTACTTCGTTCTAATTTGATTAGCAACAAAAGGAGCAATCCCATGACTATCGCGTTAAAAACGATGCGTACATCTCACACAAGTCTTCATTTAAGGAGACCTTCTTATTGTTTCATTGGTGATCTAAAATTGTGAAAGAAGGAGGTGATTAGGAGTCTTATTACTTCGTTCTAATGTGATTAGCACCAAAAGGAGCAATCCCATGACTATCACGTTAAAAACGATGTGTACATCTTACACAAGTCTTGATTTAGGAAGACATTCTTATTGTTTCATTGGTTCTCTCAAATTGTCAAAGAAAGAGGTGATTATGTGTCCTATGAATTCGTTCTAGTTTGATTAGCATCAAAAGGAGCAGCAATCCTATCACTAGTGCCCTCAAAACGATCTGTACATCTCACACAATTCTTCATTTAGGGAGACCTTCTTAATATTTCATTAGTTCTCTCAAATTGTCAAAATATATGTGATTATGAGTCCTATTACTTTGTTCTAGTTGAAATTAGCATCAAAAGAAGCAATCACATCACTATCGCGTTCAAAACGATGCGTAAATCTCACACAGGTCTTCATTTAGGGAGACCTTCATAATGTTCCATTGGTTGTTTCAAATTTACAAAGAAAGAGGTGTTTAAGAGTTGTATTACTTCGTTCTAGTTTGATTAGCGTCAAAATGAGAAACCCATGACTATCGCGTTCAAAACCATGCGTACTATCACACAATTCTTCATTTAGATACCTTCTTATTGTTTCATTGGTGCACTAAAATTGTCAACGAAAGAGGTGATTAGGAGTCCTATAACTTCGTTCTAAGTTTGATTAACATCAAAAGGAGCAATCCCATGACTATCGCGTTAAAAATGATGCGTACATCTCACACAAGTCTTCATTTGAGGAGACCTTCTTATTGTTTCATTGGTTCTCTAAATTTCTGAAAGAAGGAGGTGATTAGGAGTCTTATTACTTCGTTCTAATTTGATTAGCATCAAAAGGAGCAATCCCATGACTATCGCGTTAAAAATGATGTGTACATCTCACACAAGTCTTGATTTAGGAAGACCTTCTTATTGTTTCATTGGTTCTCTCAAATTGTCAAAGAAAGAGGTGATTATGAGTCCTATGAATTCGTTCTAGTTTGATTAGCATCAAAAGGAGCAGCAATCCTATCACTAGTGCCTTCAAAACGATCCGTACGTCTCACACAAGTCTTCATTTAGGGAGACCTTCTTAATGTTTCATTAGTTCTCTCAAATTGTCAAAATATAGGTGATTATGAGTCCTATTACTTCGTTCTAGTTGAAATTAGCATCAAAAGGAGCAATCCCATCACTATCGCGTTCAAAACGATGCGTAGATCTCGCACAGGTCTTCATTTAGGGAGACCTTCATATTGTTTTGTTGGTTGTTTCAAATTTAAAAAGAAAGAGGTGATTATGAGTCCTATTACTTCGTTCTAGTTGAAATTATCATCAAAAGGAGCAATTCCATCATTATCACGATCAAAACGATGCGTAGATCTCACACAGGTCTTCATTTAGGGAGACCTTCATATTGTTTCATTGGTTGTTTCAAATTTGCAAAGAAAGAGGTGATTAAGAGTTGTATTACTTCGTTCTAGTTTGATTTGCGTCAAAACGAGAAACCCATGACTATCGCGTTCAAAACCATGCAGTCATATCACATAATTCTTCATTTAGGGATACCTTCTTATTGTTTCATTGGTGCACTAAAATTGTCAAATAAAGAGGTGATTAGGAGTCCTATAACTTCGTTCTAAGTTTGATTAGCATCAAAAGGAGCAATCCCATGACTATCGCGTTAAAAATGATGCGTACATCTCACACAAGTCTTCATTTAAGGAGGCCTTCTTATTGTTTCATTGGTTCTCTAAATTTATGAAAGAAGGAGGTTATTAGGAGTCTTATTACTTCGTTCAAATTTATTAGCATCAAAAGGAGCAATCCCATGACTATCGCGTTAAAAATGATGTGTACATCTCGCACAAGTCTTGATTTAGGTAGACCTTCTTATTGTTTCATTGGTTCTCTCAAATTGTCAAAGAAAGAGGTGATTATGAGCCCTATGAATTCGTTCTAGTTCGATTAGCCTCAAAAGGAGTAGCAATCCTATCACTAGTGCCTTCAAAATGATCCGTACATCTCACACAAGTCTTCATTTAGAGAGACCTTCTTAATGTTTCATTAGTTCTCTCAAATTGTCAAAATATAGGTGATTATTAGTCCTATTACTTCGATCTAGTTTAAATTAGCATCAAAAGGAGCAATCACATCACTATCGCGTTCAACACGATGCGTAGATCTCACATAGGTCTTCATTTAGGGAGACCTTCATATTGTTTCATTGGTTGTTTCAAATTTACAAAGAAAGAGGTGATTAAGAGTTGTATTACTTCGTTCTAGTTTGATTAGCGTCAAAACGAGAAACCCATGACTATCGCGTTCAAAACCATGCGTTCATATCACACAATTCTCCATTTAGGGATACCTTCTTATTGTTTCATTGGTGCACTAAAATTGTCAAAGAAAGATGTGATTAGGAGTCCTATAACTTCATTATAAGTTTGATTAGGATCAAAAGGAGCAATCCCACGACTATCGCGTTAAAAACGATGCGTACGTCTCACACAAGTCTTCATTTAAGGAGACCTTCTTATTTTTTCATTGGTTCTCTAAAATTGTGAAAGAAGGAGGTGATTAAGAGTCATATTACTTCGTTCTAATGTGATTAGCATCAAAAAGAGCAATCCCATGACTATCGCGTTAAAAACGATGTGTACATCTCACACAAGTCTTGATTTAGGAACACCTTCTTATTGTTTCATTGGTTCTCTCAAATTGTCAAAGAAAGAGGTGATTATGAGTCCTTTGAATTCGTTCTAGTTCGATTAGCCTCAAAAGGAGAAGCAATCCTATCACTAGTGCCTTCAAAACGATCCGTACATCTCACACAAGTCTTCATTTAGGGAGACCTTCTTAATGTTTCATTAGTTCTCTCAAATTGTCAAAATATAGGTGATTATGAGTCATATTACTTCGTCCTAGTTGAAATTAGCATCAAAACAAGCAATCACATCACTATCGTGTTCAAAACGATGCGTAGATCTCACACAGGTCTTCATTTAGGGAGACCTTCATATTGTTCCATTGGTTGTTTCAAATTTACAAAGAAAGAGGTGATTAAGAGTTGTATTACTTCGTTCTAGTTTGATTAGCGTCAAAATGAGAAATCCATGACTATCGCGTTAAAAATCATGCGTACTATCACACAATTCTTCATTTAGATACCTTCTTATTGTTTCATTGGTGCACTAAAATTGTGTAAGAAAGAGGTGATTAGGAGTCCTATAACTTAGTTCTAAGTTTGATTAGCATCAAAATGAGCAATCCCATGACGATCGCGTTAAAAACGATGCGTACATCTCACACAAGTCTTCATTTAAGGAGGCCTTCTTATTGTTTCATTGGTTCTCTAAAATTATGAAAGAAGGAGGTGATTAGGAGTCTTATTACTTCGTTCTAATTTGATTAGCATCAAAAGGAGCAATCCCATGACTATCGCGTTAAAAACGATGTGTACATCTCACACAAGTCTTGATTTAGGGAGTTCTTTTTATTGTTTCACTAGTTCTGACAAATTATCAAAGAAAGAGGTGATTATGAGTCCTATGAATTCGTTACAGTTTGATTAGCCTCAAAAGGAGCATCAATCCTATCACTAGTACCTTCAAAACGATCCGTACATCTCACACAAGTCTTCATTTAGGGAGACATTCTTAATGTTTCATTAGTTCTCTCAAATTATCAAAATATACGTGATTATGAGTCCTATTACTTCGTTCTAGTTGAAATTAGCATCACTATCGCGTTCAAAACGAAGCGTAGATCTCACACAGGTCTTCATTAGGGAGACCTTCATATTGTTTCGTTGGTTGTTTCAATTTTACAAAGAAAGAGGTGATTAAGAGTTGTATTACTTCGTTCTAGTTTGATTTGCGTCAAAACGAGAAACCCATGACTATCGCATTCAAAACCATGCGTTCATATCACACAATTCTTATTTTAGGGATACCTTCTTATTGTTTCATTGGTGCACTAAAATTGTCAAACAAAGAGGTGATTAGGAGTCCTATAACTTCGTTCTAAGTTTGATTAGCATAAAAAAGAGCAATCCCATGACTATCGCGTTAAAAACCATGCGTACATCTCACACAAGTCTTCATTTAAGGAGACCTTTTTATTGTTTCATTGGTTCTCTAAAATTGTGAATGAAGGAGGTGATTAGGAGTCTTATTACTTCGTTCTAATGTGATTAGCATCAAAAGGAGCAATCCCATGACTATCGCGTTAAAAACGATGTGTACATCTTACACAAGTCTTGATTTAGGAAGACCTTCTTATTGTTTCATTGGTTCTCTCAAATTGTCAAAGAAAGAGGTGATTATGAGTCCTATGAATTCGTTCTAGTTTGATTAGCATCAAAAGGAGCAGCAATCCTATCACTAGTGCCTTCAAAACGATCCGTACATCTCACACAATTCTTTATTTAGGGAGACCGTCTTAATGTTTCATTAGTTCTCTCAAATTGTCAAAATATAGGTGATTATGAGTCCTATTACTTCGTTCTAGTTGAAATTAGCATCAAAAGGTGCAATCACATCACTATCGCGTTCAAAACGATGCGTAGATCTCACACAGGTCTTCATTTAGGGAGACCTTCATATTGTTTCATTGGTTGTTTCAAATTTACAAAGAAAGAGGTGATTAAGAGTTGTATTACTTCGTTCTAGTTTGATTAGCGTCAAAACGAGAAACCCATGACTATCGCGTTTAAAACCATGCGTTCATATCACACAATTCTTCATTTAGGGATACCTTCTTATTGTTTCATTGGTGCACTAAAATTGTCAAACAAAGAGATGATTAGGAGTCCTATAACTTCGTTCTAAGTTTGATTAGCATCAAAAGGAGCAATTCCATGACGATCGCGTTAAAAACGATGCGTACATCTCACACAAGTCTTCATTTAAGGAGGCCTTCAAATTGTTTCATTGGTTCTCTAAAATTATGAAAGAAGGAGGTGATTAGGAGTCTTATTACTTCGTTCTAATTTGATTAGCATCAAAAGGAGCAATCCCATGACTATCGCGTTAAAAACGATGTGTAAATCTCACACAAGTCTTGATTTAGGGAGTTCTTCTTATTGTTTCACTGGTTCTGCCAAATTGTCAAAGAAAGAGGTGATTATGAGTCCTATGAATTCGTTATAGTTTGATTAGCCTCAAAAGGAGCAGCAATCCTATCACTAGTACCTTCAAAACGATCCGTACATCTCACACAAGTCTTCATTTAGGGAGACATTCTTAATGTTTCATTAGTTCTCTCAAATTATCAAAATATAGGTGATTATGAGTCCTATTACTTCGTTCTAGTTGAAATTAGCATCAAAAGCAGCAATCTCATCACTATCGCGTTCAAAACGAAGCGTAGATCTCACACAGGTCTTCATTAGGGAGACCTTCATATTGTTTCGTTAGTTGTTTCAATTTTACAAAGAAAGAGGTGATTAAGAGTTGTATTACTTCGTTCTAGTTTGATTTGCGTCAAAACGAGAAACCCATGACTATCGCATTCAAAACCATGCGTTCATATCACACAATTCTTCTTTTAGGGATACCTTCTTATTGTTTCATTGGTGCACTAAAATTGTCAAACAAAGAGGTGATTAGGAGTCCTATAACTTCGTTCTAAGTTTGATTAGCATAAAAAGGAGCAATCCCATGACTATCGCGTTAAAAACCATGCGTACATCTCACACAAGTCTTCATTTAAGGAGACCTTTTTATTGTTTCATTGGTTCTCTAAAATTGTGAATGAAGGAGGTGATTAGGAGTCTTATTACTTCGTTCTAATGTGATTAGCATCAAAAGGAGCAATCCCATGACTATCGCATTAAAAACGATGTGTACATCTTACACAAGTCTTGATTTAGGAAGACCTTCTTATTGTTTCATTGGTTCTCTCAAATTGTCAAAGAAAGAGGTGATTATGAGTCCTATGAATTCGTTCTAGTTTGATTAGCATCAAAAGGAGCAGCAATCCTATCACTAGTGCCTTCAAAACGATCCGTACATCTCACACAAGTCTTTATTTAGGGAGACCTTCTTAATGTTTCATTAGTTCTCTCAAATTGTCAAAATATAGGTGATTATGAGTCCTATTACTTCGTTCTAGTTGAAATTAGCATCAAAAGGTGCAATCACATCACTATCGCGTTCAAAACGATGCGTAGATCTCACACAGGTCTTCATTTAGGGAGACCTTCATATTGTTTCATTGGTTGTTTCAAATTTACAAAGAAAGAGGTGATTAAGAGTTGTATTACTTCGTTCTAGTTTGAATAGCGTCAAAACGAGAAACCCATGACTATCGCGTTTAAAACCATGCGTTCATATCACACAATTCTTCATTTAGGGATACCTTCTTATTGTTTCATTAGTGCACTAAAATTGTCAAACAAAGAGATGATTAGGAGTCCTATAACTTCGTTCTAAGTTTGATTAGCATAAAAAGGAGCAATCCCATTACTATCGCGTTAAAAACGATGCGTACATCTCACACAAGTCTTTATTTAAGGAGACCTTCTTATTGTTTCATTGGTTCTCTAAAATTATGAACGAAGGTGGTGATTAGGAGTCTTATTACTTCGTTCTAATGTGATTAGCATCCAAAGGAGCAATCCCATGACTATCGCGTTAAAAACGATGTGTACATCTCACACAAGTCTTGATTTTGGGAGACCATCTGATTGTTTCATTGGTTCTCTCAAATTGTCAAAGAAAGAGGTGATTATGAGTCCTATGAATTTGTTCTAGTTCGATTAGCCTCAAAAGGAGCAGCAATCCTATCACTAGCGCCTTCAAAACGATCCGTACATCTCACACAAGTCTTCATTTAGGGAGACCTTCTTAATGTTTCATTAATTCTCTCAAATTGTCAAAATATAGGTGATTATGAGTCCTATTACTTCGTCCTAGTTGAAATTAGCATCAAAACAAACAATCACATCACTATCGCGTTCAAAACGATGCGTACACAGGTCTTCATTTAGGGTGACCTTCATATTGTTCCATTGGTTGTTTCAAATTTACAAATAAAGAGGTGATTAAGAGTTGTATTACTTCGTTCTAGTTTGATTAGCGTCAAAATGAGAAACCCATGACTATCACGTTCATAACCATGCGTACTATCACACAATTCTTCATTTAGATACCTTCTTATTGTTTCATTGGTGAACTAAAATTGTCAAAGAAAGAGGTGATTAGGAGTCCTATAACTTCGTTCTAAGTTTGATTAGCATCAAAAGGAGCAATCCCATGACGATCGCGTTAAAAATGATGTGTACATCTCACACAAGTCTTCTTTTAAGGAGGCCTTCAAATTGTTTCATTGGTTCTCTAAAATTATGAAAGAAGGAGGTGATTAGGAGTCTTATTACTTCGTTCTAATTTGATTAGCATCAAAAGGAGCAATCCCATGACTATCGCGTTAAAAACGATGTGTACATCTCACACAAGTCTTGATTTAGGGAGTTCTTCTTATTGTTTCACTAGTTCTGTAAAATTGTCAAAGAAAGAGGTGATTATGAGTCCTATGAATTCGTTATAGTTTGATTAGCCTCAAAAGGAGCAGCAATCCTATCACTAGTACCTTCAAAACGATCCGTACATCTCACACAAGTCTTCATTTAGGGAGACATTCTTAATGTTTCATTAGTTCTCTCAAATTATCAAAATATAGGTGATTATGAGTCCTATTACTTCGTTCTAGTTGAAATTAGCATCAAAAGCAGCAATCCCATCACTATCGCGTTCAAAACGAAGCGTAGATCTCACACAGGTCTTCATTAGGGAGACCTTCATATTGTTTCGTTAGTTGTTTCAATTTTACAAAGAAAGAGGTGATTAAGAGTTGTATTACTTCGTTCTAGTTTGATTTGCGTCAAAACGTGAAACCCATGACTATCACATTCAAAACCATGCGTTCGTATCACACAATTCTTCTTTTAGGGATACCTTCTTATTGTTTCATTGGTGCACTAAAATTGTCAAACAAAGAGGTGATTAGGAGTCCTATAACTTCGTTCTAAGTTTGATTAGCATAAAAAGGAGCAATCCCATGACTATCGCGTTAAAAACGATGCGTACATCTCACACAAGTCTTCATTTAAGGAGACCTTTTTATTGTTTCATTGGTTCTATAAAATTGTGAATGAAGGAGGTGATTAGGAGTCTTATTACTTCGTTCTAATGTGATTAGCATCAAAAGGAGCAATCCCATGACTATCGCGTTAAAAACGATGTGTACATCTTACACAAGTCTTTATTTAGGAAGACCTTCTTATTGTTTCATTGGTTCCCTCAAATTGTCAAAGAAAGAGGTGATTATGAGTCCTATGAATTCGTTCTAGTTTGATTAGCATCAAAAGGAGCAGCAATCCTATCACTAGTGCCTTCAAAACGATCCGTACATCTCACACAAGTCTTTATTTAGGGAGACCTTCTTAATGTTTCATTAGTTCTCTCAAATTGTCAAAATATAGGTGATTATGAGTTCTATTACTTCGTTCTAGTTGAAATTAGCATCAAAAGGTGCAATCACATCACTATCGCGTTCAAAACGATGCGTAGATCTCACACAGGTCTTCATTTAGGGAGACCTTCATATTGTTTCATTGGTTGTTTCAAATTTACAAAGAAAGAGGTGATTAAGAGTTGTATTACTTCGTTCTAGTTTGATTAGCGTCAAAACGAGAAACCCATGACTATCGCGTTTAAAACCATGCGTTCATATCACACAATTCTTCATTTAGGGATACCTTCTTATTGTTTCATTGGTGCACTAAAATTGTCAAACAAAGAGATGATTAGGAGTCCTATAACTTCGTTCTAAGTTTGATTAGCATAAAAAGGAGCAATCCCATGACTATCGCGTTAAAAACGATGCGTACATCTCACACAAGTCTTTATTTAAGGACACCTTCTTATTGTTTCATTGGTTCTCTAAAATTATGAACGAAGGTGGTGATTAGGAGTCTTATTACTTCGTTCTAATGTGATTAGCATCAAAAGGAGCAATCCCATGACTATCGCGTTAAAAACGATGTGTACATCTCACACAAGTCTTGATTTTGGGAGACCATCTGATTGTTTCATTGGTTCTCTCAAATTGTCAAAGAAAGAGGTGATTATGACTCCTATGAATTCGTTCTAGTTCGATTAGCCTCAAAAGGAGCAGCAATCCTATCACTAGCGCCTTCAAAACGATCCGTACATCTCACACAAGTCTTCATTTAGGGAGACCTTCTTAATGTTTCATTAGTTCTCTCAAATTGTCAAAATATAGGTGATTATAAGTCCTATTACTTCGTCCTAGTTGAAATTAGCATCAAAACAAACAATCACATCACTATCGCGTTCAAAACGATGCGTACACAGGTCTTCATTTAGGGTGACCTTCATATTGTTCCATTGGTTGTTTCAAATTTACAAATAAAGAGGTGATTAAGAGTTGTATTACTTCGTTCTAGTTTGATTAGCGTCAAAATGAGAAACCCATGACTATCACGTTCATAACCATGCGTACTATCACACAATTCTTCATTTAGATACCTTCTTATTGTTTCATTGGTGAACTAAAATTGTCAAAGAAAGAGGTGATTAGGAGTCCTATAACTTCGTTCTAAGTTTGATTAGCATCAAAAGGAGCAATCCCATGACGATCGCGTTAAAAATGATGCGTACATCTCACACAAGTCTTCTTTTAAGGAGGCCTTCAAATTGTTTCATTGGTTCTCTAAAATTATGCAAGAAGGAGGTGATTTGGAGTCTTATTACTTCGTTCTAATTTGATTAGCATCAAAAGGAGCAATCCCATGACTATCGCGTTAAAAACGATGTGTACATCTCACACAAGTCTTGATTTAGGGAGTTCTTCTTATTGTTTCACTGGTTCTGTCAAATTGTCAAAGAAAGAGGTGATTATGAGTCCTATGAATTCGTTATAGTTTGATTAGCCTCAAATGGAGCAGCAATCCTATCACTAGTACCTTCAAAACAATCTGTACATCTCACACAAGTCTTCATTTAGGGAGACATTCTTAATGTTTCATTAGTTCTCTCAAATTATCAAAATATAGGTGATTATGAGTCCTATTACTTCGTTCTAGTTGAAATTAGCATCAAAAGCAGCAATCCCATCACTATCGCGTTCAAAACGAAGCGTAGATCTCACACAGGTCTTCATTAGGGAGACCTTCATATTGTTTCGTTAGTTGTTTCAATTTTACAAAGAAAGAGGTGATTAAGAGTTGTATTACTTCGTTCTAGTTTGATTTGCGTCAAAACGAGAAACCCATGACTATCGCATTCAAAACCATGCGTTCATATCACACAATTCTTCATTTTGGGATACCTTCTTATTGTTTCATTGGTGCACTAAAATTGTCAAACAAAGAGGTGATTAGGAGTCCTATAACTTCGTTCTAAGTTTGATTAGCATAAAAAGGAGCAATCCCATGACTATCGCGTTAAAAACGATGCGTACATCTCACACAAGTCTTCATTTAAGGAGACCTTTTTATTGTTTCATTGGTTCTATAAAATTGTGAATGAAGGAGGTGATTAGGAGTCTTATTACTTCGTTCTAATGTGATTAGCATCAAAAGGAGCAATCCCATGACTATCGCGTTAAAAACGATGTGTACATCTTACACAAGTCTTGATTTAGGAAGACCTTCTTATTGTTTCATTGGTTCCCTCAAATTGTCAAAGAAAGAGGTGATTATGAGTCCTATGAATTCGTTCTAGTTTGATTAGCATCAAAAAGAGCAGCAATCCTATCACTAGTGCCTTCAAAACGATCCATACATCTCACACAAGTCTTTATTTAGGGAGACCTTCTTAATGTTTCATTAGTTCTCTCAAATTGTCAAAATATAGGTGATTATGAGTCCTATTACTTCGTTCTAGTTGAAATTAGCATCAAAAGGTGCAATCACATCACTATCGCGTTCAAAACGATGCGTAGATCTCACACAGGTCTTCATTTAGGGAGACCTTCATATTGTTTCATTGGTTGTTTCAAATTTACAAAGAAAGAGGTGATTAAGAGTTGTATTACTTCGTTCTAGTTTGATTAGCGTCAAAACGAGAAACCCATGACTATCGCGTTCAAAACCATGCGTTCATATCACACAATTCTTCATTTAGGGATACCTTCTTATTGTTTCATTGGTGCACTAAAATTGTCAAACAAAGAGATGATTAGGAGTCCTATAACTTCGTTCTAAGTTTGATTAGCATAAAAAGGAGCAATCCCATGACTATCACGTTAAAAACGATGCGTACATCTCACACAAGTCTTTATTTAAGGAGACCTTCTTATTGTTTCATTGGTTCTCTAAAATTATGAACGAAGGTGGTGATTAGGAGTCTTATTACTTCGTTCTAATGTGATTAGCATCAAAAGGAGCAATCCCATGACTATCGCGTTAAAAACGATGTGTACATCTCACACAAGTCTTGATTTAGGGAGTTCTTCTTATTGTTTCACTGGTTCTGTCAAATTGTCAAAGAAAGAGATGATTATGAGTCCTATGAATTCGTTATAGTTTGATTAGCCTCAAAAGGAGCAGCAATCCTATCACTAGTACCTTCAAAACGATCCGTACATCTCACACAAGTCTTCATTTAGGGAGACATTCTTAATGTTTCATTAGTTCTCTCAAATTGTCAAAATATAGGTGATTATGAGTCCTATTACTTCGTTCTAGTTGAAATTAGCATCAAAAGCAGCAATCCCATCACTATCGCGTTCAAAACGAAGCGTAGATCTCACACAGGTCTTCATTAGGGAGACCTTCATATTGTTTCGTTAGTTGTTTAAATTTTACAAAGAAAGAGGTGATTAAGAGTTGTATTACTTCGTTCTAGTTTGATTTGCGTCAAAACGAGAAACCCATGACTATCGCATTCAAAACCATGCGTTCATATCACACAATTCTTCTTTTAGGGATACCTTCTTATTGTTTCATTGGTGCACTAAAATTGTCAAACAAAGAGGTGATTAGGAGTCCTATAACTTCGTTCTAAGTTTGATTAGCATAAAAAGGAGCAATCCCATGACTATCGCGTTAAAAACCATGCGTACATCTCACACAAGTCTTCATTTAAGGAGACCTTTTTATTGTTTCATTGGTTCTATAAAATTGTGAATGAAGGAGGTGATTAGGAGTCTTATTACTTCGTTCTAATGTGATTAGCATCAAAAGGAGCAATCCCATGACTATCGCGTTAAAAACGATGTGTACATCTTACACAAGTCTTGATTTAGGAAGACCTTCTTATTGTTTCATTGGTTCTCTCAAAATGTCAAAGAAAGAGGTGATTATGAGTCCTATGAATTCGTTCTAGTTTGATTAGCATCAAAAGGAGCATCAATCCTATCACTAGTGCCTTCGAAACGATCCGTACATCTCACACAAGTCTTTATTTAGGGAGACCTTCTTAATGTTTCATTAGTTCTCTCAAATTATCAAAATATAGGTGATTATGAGTCCTATTACTTCGTTCTAGTTGAAATTAGCATCAAAAGGTGCAATCACATCACTATCGCGTTCAAAACGATGCGTAGATCTCACACAGGTCTTCATTTAGGGAGACCTTCATATTGTTTCATTGGTTGTTTCAAATTTACAAAGAAAGAGGTGATTAAGAGTTGTATTACTTCGTTCTAGTTTGATTAGCGTCAAAACGAGAAACCCATGACTATCGCGTTCAAAACCATGCGTTCATATCACACAATTCTTCATTTAGGGATGCCTTCTTATTGTTTCATTGGTGCACTAAAATTGTCAAACAAAGAGATGATTAGGAGTCCTATAACTTCGTTCTAAGTTTGATTAGCATAAAAAGGAGCAATCCCATGACTATCGCGTTAAAAACGATGCGTACATCTCACACAAGTCTTTATTTAAGGAGACCTTCATATTGTTTCATTGGTTCTCTAAAATTATGAACGAAGGTGGTGATTAGGAGTCTTATTACTTCGTTCTAATGTGATTAGCATCAAAAGGAGCAATCCCATGACTATCGCGTTAAAAACGATGTGTACATCTCACACAAGTCTTGATTTTGGGAGACCATCTGATTGTTTCATTGGTTCTCTCAAATTGTCAAAGAAAGAGGTGATTATGAGTCCTATGAATTCGTTCTAGTTAGATTAGCCTCAAAAGGAGCAGCAATCCTATCACTAGCGCCTTCAAAACGATCCGTACATCTCACACAAGTCTTCATTTAGGGAGACCTTCTTAATGTTTCATTAGTTCTCTCAAATTGTCAAAATATAGGTGATTATGAGTCCTATTACTTCGTCCTAGTTGAAATTAGCATCAAAACAAACAATCACATCACTATCGCGTTCAAAACGATGCGTACACAGGTCTTCATTTAGGGTGACCTTCATATTGTTCCATTGGTTGTTTCAAATTTACAAATAAAGAGGTGATTAAGAGTTGTATTACTTCGTTCTAGTTTGATTAGCGTCAAAATGAGAAACCCATGACTATCACGTTCATAACCATGCGTACTATCACACAATTCTTCATTTAGATACCTTCTTATTGTTTCATTGGTGAACTAAAATTGTCAAAGAAAGAGGTGATTAGGAGTCCTATAACTTCGTTCTAAGTTTGATTAGCATCAAAAGGAGCAATCCCATGACGATCGCGTTAAAAATGATGCGTACATCTCACACAAGTCTTCTTTTAAGGAGGCCTTCAAATTGTTTCATTGGTTCTCTAAAATTATGAAAGAAGGAGGTGATTAGGAGTCTTATTACTTCGTTCTAATTTGATTAGCATCAAAAAGAGCAATCCCATGACTATCGCGTTAAAAACGATGTGTACATCTCACACAAGTCTTGATTTAGGGAGTTCTTCTTATTGTTTCACTGGTTCTGTCAAATTGTCAAAGAAAGAGATGATTATGAGTCCTATGAATTCGTTATAGTTTGATTAGCCTCAAAAGGAGCAGCAATCCTATCACTAGTACCTTCAAAACGATCCGTACATCTCACACAAGTCTTCATTTAGGGAGACATTCTTAATGTTTCATTAGTTCTCTCAAATTGTCAAAATATAGGTGATTATGAGTCCTATTACTTCGTTCTAGTTGAAATTAGCATCAAAAGCAGCAATCCCATCACTATCGCGTTCAAAACGAAGCGTAGATCTCACACAGGTCTTCATTAGGGAGACCTTCATATTGTTTCGTTAGTTGTTTCAATTTTACAAAGAAAGAGGTGATTAAGAGTTGTATTACTTCGTTCTAGTTTGATTTGTGTCAAAACGAGAAACCCATGACTATCGCATTCAAAACCATGCGTTCATATCACACAATTCTTCTTTTAGGGATACCTTCTTATTGTTTCATTGGTGCACTAAAATTGTCAAACAAAGAAGTGATTAGGAGTCCTATAACTTCGTTCTAAGTTTGATTAGCATAAAAAGGAACAATCCCATGACTATCGCGTTAAAAAAGATGCGTACATCTCACACAAGTCTTCATTTAAGGAGACCTTTTTATTGTTTCATTGGTTCTATAAAATTGTGAATGAAGGAGGTGATTAGGAGTCTTATTACTTCGTTCTAATGTGATTAGCATCAAAAGGGGCAATCCCATGACTATCGCGTTAAAAACGATGTGTACATCTTACACAAGTCTTGATTTAGGAAGACCTTCTTATTGTTTCATTGGTTCTCTCAAAATGTCAAAGAAAGAGGTGATTATGAGTCCTATGAATTCATTCTAGTTTGATTAGCATCAAAAGAAGCATCAATCCTATCACTAGTGCCTTCGAAACGATCCGTACATCGCACACAAGTCTTTATTTAGGGAGACCTTCTTAATGTTTCATTAGTTCTCTCAAATTATCAAAATATAGGTGATTATGAGTCCTATTACTTCGTTCTAGTTGAAATTAGCATCAAAAGGTGCAATCACATCACTATCGCGTTCAAAACGATGCGTAGATCTCACACAGGTCTTCATTTAGGGAGACCTTCATATTGTTTCATTGGTTGTTTCAAATTTACAAAGAAAGAGGTGATTAAGAGTTGTATTACTTCGTTCTAGTTTGATTAGCGTCAAAACGAGAAACCCATGACTATCGCGTTTAAAACCATGCGTTCATATCACACAATTCTTCATTTAGGGATACCTTCTTATTGTTTCATTGGTGCACTAAAATTGTCAAACAAAGAGATGATTAGGAGTCCTATAACTTCGTTCTAAGTTTGATTAGCATAAAAGGAGCAATCCCATGATTATCGCGTTAAAAACGATGCGTACATCTCACACAAGTCTTCATTTAAGGAGACCTTCTTATTGTTTCATTGGTTCTCTAAAATTATGAACGAAGGTGGTGATTAGGAGTCTTATTACTTCGTTCTAATGTGATTAGCATCAAAAGGAGCAATCCCATGACTATCGCGTTAAAAACGATGTGTACATCTCACACAAGTCTTGATTTTGGGAGACCATCTGATTGTTTCATTGGTTCTCTCAAATTGTCAAAGAAAGAGGTGATTATGACTCCTATGAATTCGTTCTAGTTCGATTAGCCTCAAAAGGAGCAGCAATCCTATCACTAGCGCCTTCAAAACGATCCGTACATCTCACACAAGTCTTCATTTAGGGAGACCTTCTTAATGTTTCATTAGTTCTCTCAAATTGTCAAAATATAGGTGATTATGAGTCCTATTACTTCGTCCTAGTTGAAATTAGCATCAAAACAAACAATCATATCACTATCGCGTTCAAAACGATGCGTAGATCTCACACAGGTCTTCATTTAGGGTGACCTTCATATTGTTCCATTGGTTGTTTCAAATTTACAAAGAAAGAGGTGATTAAGAGTTGTATTACTTCGTTCTAGTTTGATTAGCATCAAAATGAGAAACCCATGACTATCACGTTCATAACCATGCGTACTATCACACAATTCTTCATTTAGATACCTTCTTATTGTTTCATTGGTGAACTGAAATTGTCAAAGAAAGAGGTGATTAGGAGTCCTATAACTTCATTCTAAGTTTGATTAGCATCAAAAGGAGCAATCCCATGACGATCGCGTTAAAAATGATGCGTACATCTCACACAAGTCTTCTTTTAAGGAGGCCTTCAAATTGTTTCATTGGTTCTCTAAAATTATGAAAGAAGGAGGTGATTAGGAGTCTTATTACTTCGTTCTAATTTGATTAGCATCAAAAGGAGCAATCCCATGACTATCGCGTTAAAAACGATGTGTACATCTCACAGAAGTCTTGATTTAGGGAGTTCTTCTTATTGTTTCACTGGTTCTGTCAAATTGTCAAAGAAAGAGATGATTATGAGTCCTATGAATTCGTTATAGTTTGATTAGCCTCAAAAGGAGCAGCAATCCTATCACTAGTACCTTCAAAACGATCCGTACATCTCACACAAGTCTTCATTTAGGGAGACATTCTTAATGTTTCATTAGTTCTCTCAAATTGTCAAAATATAGGTGATTATGAGTCCTATTACTTCGTTCTAGTTGAAATTAGCATCAAAAGCAGCAATCCCATCACTATCGCGTTCAAAACGAAGCGTAGATCTCACACAGGTCTTCATTAGGGAGACCTTCATATTGTTTCGTTAGTTGTTTCAATTTTACAAAGAAAGAGGTGATTAAGAGTTGTATTACTTCGTTCTAGTTTGATTTGCGTCAAAACGAGAAACCCATGACTATCGCATTCAAAACCATGCGTTCATATCACACAATTCTTCTTTTAGGGATACCTTCTTATTGTTTCATTGGTGCACTAAAATTGTCAAACAAAGAGGTGATTAGGAGTCCTATAACTTCGTTCTAAGTTTGATTAGCATAAAAAGGAGCAATCCCATGACTATCGCGTTAAAAACGATGCGTACATTTCACACAAGTCTTCATTTAAGGAGACCTTCTTATTGTTTCATTGGTTCTCTAAAATTATGAACGAAGGTGGTGATTAGGAGTCTTATTACTTCGTTCTAATGTGATTAGCATCAAAAGGAGCAATCCCATGACTATCGCGTTAAAAACGATGTGTACATCTCACACAAGTCTTGATTTTGGGAGACCATCTGATTGTTTCATTGGTTCTCTCAAATTGTCAAAGAAAGAGGTGATTATGACTCCTATGAATTCGTTCTAGTTCGATTAGCCTCAAAAGGAGCAGCAATCCTATCACTAGCGCCTTCAAACGATCCGTACATCTCACACAAGTCTTCATTTAGGGAGACCTTCTTAATGTTTCATTAGTTCTCTCAAATTGTCAAAATATAGGTGATTATAAGTCCTATTACTTCGTCCTAGTTGAAATTAGCATCAAACAAACAATCACATCACTATCGCGTTCAAAACGATGCGTACACAGGTCTTCATTTAGGGTGACCTTCATATTGTTCCATTGGTTGTTTCAAATTTACAAATAAAGAGGTGATTAAGAGTTGTATTACTTCGTTCTAGTTTGATTAGCGTCAAAATGAGAAACCCATGACTATCACGTTCATAACCATGCGTACTATCACACAATTCTTCATTTAGATACCTTCTTATTGTTCATTGGTGAACTAAAATTGTCAAAGAAAGAGGTGATTAGGAGTTCCTATAACTTCGTTCTAAGTTTGATTAGCATCAAAAGGAGCAATCCCATGACGATCGCGTTAAAAATGATGCGTACATCTCACACAAGTCTTCTTTTAAGGAGCCTTCAAATTGTTTCATTGGTTCTCTAAATTATGCAAGAAGGAGGTGATTGGAGTCTTATTACTTCGTTCTAATTTGATTAGCATCAAAGGAGCAATCCCATGACTATCGCGTTAAAAAACGATGTGTACATCTCACACAAGTCTTGATTTAGGGAGTTCTTCTTATTGTTTCACTGGTTCTGTCAAATTGTCAAAGAAAGAGGTGATTATGAGTCCCTATGAATTCGTTATAGTTTGATTAGCCTCAAATGGAGCAGCAATCCTATCACTAGTACCTTCAAAACAATCTGTACATCTCACACAAGTCTTCATTTAGGGAGACATTCTTAATGTTTCATTAGTTCTCTCAAATTATCAAAATATAGGTGATTATGAGTCCTATACTTGTTCTCGTGAAATTAGCATCAAAAGCAGCAATCCCATCACGATCGCGTTCAAAACGAAGCGTAGATATCACACAGGTCTTCATTAGGGACCTTCCTATTGTTAGTGAGTTGTTTCAATTTTACAAGAAAGAGGTGATTAAGAGTTGTATTACTTCGTTCTAGTTTGATTTGCGTCAATAACGAGAAACCCATGCTATCGCATTCAAACCATGCGTTATATCACACAATTCTCATTTGGGATACCTTCTTATTGTTTCATTGGTGCACTAAAATTGTCAAACAAAGAGGGATTAGGAGTCCTATAACTTCGTTCTAAGTTGATAGCATAAAAAGGAGCAATCCCATGACTATCGCGTTAAAAACGATGCGTACATCTCACACAAGTCTTCATTTAAGGAGACCTTTTTATTGTTTCATTGGTTCTATAAAATTGTAATGAAGAGGTGATTAGGAGTCTTATTACTCGTTTAATGTGATTAGCATCAAAAGGCAATCCCATGACTATCGCGTTAAAAACGATGTGTACATCTTACACAAGTCTGATTTAGGAAGACCTTCTTATGTTTCATTGGTTCCCTCAAATGTCAAGAAAGAGGTGATTATGAGTCCTATGAATTCGTTCTAGTTGATTAGCATCAAAAGAGCAGCAATCCTATCACTAGTGCCTTCAAAACGATCCATACATCTCACACAAGTCTTATTTAGGGAGACCTTCTTAATGTTTCATTAGTTCTCTCAAATTGTCAAAATTAGGTGATTATGAGTCCTATACTTCGTTCTAGTTGAAATAGCATCAAAAGGTGCAATCACATCACTATGCGTTCAAAACGATGCGTAGATCTCACACAGGTCTTATTTAGGGAGACCTTTTGTTTCATTGGTTGTTTCAAATTACAAGAAAGGGGTGATTAAGAGTGGTATTACTTCGTT